>JASAND010020284.1:0-66547 GCA_030248195.1 Trissonchulus latispiculum
ATCGACCAAAACGTCACATCTACGTGGTGGGACCCCCTGCGGACCCCGAAATGCCTGGGTATGATCTTGAGACCTTCTTCAGGATGGTGGATCAACGTAACCCGGTGTTCTGGGAGGTTTACCGGGAGGTTCCCACGGATGGCTCGGGCCCTCCTTTGCGGTGGTCCGATCTGGTCATCCTGTATCGGAAACGGGACGGTGGTGCTATGGCCCATGGGATCCTACCCTACATTAACACCTTGAACTCTTTAAGTGTCGGGGACACGAACTTTTCTCAGCTTATGGGCCCGATGTTCCTCGAAAAGGAGCAGAAATCGGAGCTCATGCAGGTGATGCAGTTGGCGGAACTGCAGGGCCTCAATCCGGTCGTGGTCACGCGGGAGCACGAGGGACTCTGCAAACGGCCTGGACATTTTGACATCGGACTAGCGGCCGTGACCCAACAGGCCCCGGACTCGTCCGTCTTTGTGCTTCCTGAGCCCCGTGCAACTGGTGATGTGATGATGGGTCCGTCAGTCATCCGGACTTTGATGGGAACGGCGGTCCCGTCCACACCTATGGTCCCCGCAACACGATTCGGCTCGAAGCTCCGTCGAGTCGAGTCATCACCAGGGCGAAACGGCCAGCGCCATCGCTCGGTCAGCACCAAAATCCCCGTTGGTTGGAGCGGAGGCAGCGAGACCTGGTGCGTCTTCCTCTCAGTCAGAAGTTTTCGGCGGTGTTTCTGGTTCGGGACGAGGTCGCGGATTTCGTCCTTTCGGATCCGAATCGGATTCATCAACGGCAACCGCTATCACGACTCGCTCAACACCTGTGAGTCTACGTCACCGGTCAGGCACACCTGGTCGGGTGGCCTATGTCCCTCTGGAGGAACCACCTCTGGATTCTCCGGCCCATGACCAGTGGGAGGCCGTCTATCGCGGTCAACGGGACATTCAACCCTTCAACATCACGTCAACAGCGATCGCCCCGTCGGGAGGCATCTCGCCCTCCCCATCCATCGAACCTCGTGATCGTGACTATTCACGGTCACACCGTCGTGAACCCTCGACTGATCGTCATCGTCAGCGTTCGTCATCCCGTCGTCGGGATTCCCGTCCAACGTCACGAGCGTCTCGCGGTGATCGGTCACCGGAATCTCGCGATGATCGCGGTCAGCATCCGTCTACGAGCCATCACGAGCGTCAACCAGCCCGTGAACGATCACCATCGGCTCGTCGTCGTGATCAGGACCGGCATCGGCAACCATTACGGGATCGTCGTTCGGAAGATTGTCAACGATCGACCGAGCGTCGGCATGAGTCTCGCAATCGTCGCGCTGACCGTCGACCTCCAACCTATCCGAAGGGTCAGCATCACGTCGAGTCTCGTCAACATCGTGACAAACGCTTAGCAGCCGACGCGTTAAGCCGACAACGACCGCAGAAGTCGACTTATCGCGTGCCACGAGTGAAAACTATCAAGAAACCGGATGGTCAGAATTCTGCGATTCTGGAACTTCCGCCCGAATATCCCAACAACTATTCGAAGGACAATTTTCCGCCATTTTGGGTTTACTTGGTAAATGTCCTCTGCGACATGCTTAATCGTGACATTGCTCGTACGGTTTCTCGGGGAACCGAGGACCCGCTTTACGATGAATTTCAAGTCGAGCAACCGACACCGGCTGAAGTCGCTGAGATCAAAATGGACCGTTGGCCCGACGATCCAATCGTCTATTGTCAGGATAACAATCTCCAGTGGATTCCACACAATGTCCCTGGAGACCCGTCTGAGAAGAAACTCCATCCTTGGGTGGCCTTGTTTCGCGACGAGGTCCTCAAGTGGATGCAGGCCAATGCCCACGTATCCCAACGGTTCCCATCGGACTTTATGGATCACATCTGGCAACGGATGTGCGCCCGCGACAGCCATCTGACCAACCACATGACGGCGAACCCGGAGTCTGAACAGACCGGCGGTCGGACTGTCTGGCATTCGCGATGGTCATCAAGGACTACCGTGATCGTCACGGGAAGTTGTTCAAAGGCTTCCCTGTCAACCGCGTCTCGTCGAATGCACGATGGGCCAATTGCCTGGCCATGGCAGCGTTGGTACCCGAGCTCTTCCGGTACCCGCATCTGATTCGACGATACGAATCCCAGCACTTCTACGTGGCCCACATGCACGCTCGGCGTCTTCGGACCCGCTGCATGACGGTCCGTCAGGCCATGCTCGGATATCATCGGCCCAACGTCGAGGGCATCGCGAATGTCGATGAAGGCTATTTCCTGTGCTTCTATCTGGGGCCGGACTATGCTTTCTCTTTCATACAATCATCTGCCGCATGTGTCGTTGCCGGTGGAGCAACTTGAAAACCAGGGTTTTCAGACCAAGGAACACCTGTATCAGGGGCGGAAGGGCTGGTTCTGCCAGTCCGATGTAGTCATGGACCTAGTAAGGGAGCATCCCCATCAGGATGGCTTTACTATTAAGCGTAGCACGGATCAAGCCATTGCTGCACTGCCCGCTTGTCGCATCGAGCGATGGCAGTCGAGTCCAGATCAGCTTACCCAGCGGCTGATCATTTTCCACACATTCTATCAGTCCGTGGAGATGCAGGAGTTCCTGGTCCAGACCATTGGAAGCTATTACGGGAAGGCTTCCGCGGATTCTTGGTGGGGCCTTGGTGTTCGGGTTCCTCGTAGTTTCAAACCGGATAATCTGACTTTCAACGGTAAGCACAACTTCCTGTTCAATACGGACAATTGGAACGGGCAAAACATCCAGGGGTCCCTTTACACCGAAGTGGGCCTTTGGTTTATGCAGGCGGGCCCTGATGAGCTCTGGGAGGACCGGTTCAACCGTGTTCCACTGTCCGGCGCTCGTCTCGACGCCTACCTCGACGTCGTCCGGAAGCGCATAGAGGCGGCGGCCGAGCGTTATAACCGAGGTCAGTCCGCACCTCCGTTCTTTAGGCAGGAAGCACCGGCGGCCCTTCGGAAGCAGCCGATTGATATTCCACCTAATTGGACCGGTGTCCATATTACCGGGTGCGCTCCGCCGGGACAGGAGAAGAACACCTTTAACCCGTGTTTTGCCCTGACCATCTGGAAGCCGTTGGAACCCCACCCTTGTGACCATCACAGATACACTGAACTGATCATGCGGGAATATTGAGTGCGTCGTCATCGAGCCTCATGACCCATGGTCCGTTCCTTCCATCCAATATGACTATTTGCAGTCGGGAAAATCATCTTTCCTGGTTGTGAAATCCTCTGATTGTGACTTTTCTGGCATCTGATTGGACTTGACCCATGTCGCCCACCATGACGACGGTTCATCCGATGCTAGACTTGGATTTGACTTTTCTCCATTGATCTTCGGATCCTGATCACATATAGATCTGTGTTTTATCTAGTTTGTTTTCGTGATATTTGTTTTCAGAAGCTGAAAACGCATTTTAACGCATTTGAGACGTTTTTACAGCCCTGCGTGTGACAGAAACCACCACTTCTCATGAAAATGTTGAGGTTATAGGTTTTTAACTATGCTGAGTTCACCGGCATTGTCAAAAACAATGTATTTTTTGATGCTGGGGTGATCATGAGATGTATCAAAGTGTCATTTTGACAACTCCCGTTTAATGTGAATTTTTTAGTATGGCAATGATTTTGATTCTTACGCCACAATAAAAATGACCAAATCAGACCGTTCAAACGCGATACAATATTATCATTTCCAACCATTCACTGATTGTATTGAAAGCACTTCAAAGCAATGTGTTTCGGATAGTGCCTCATACTTATATCATGTATCATTGCAACAAGTTATGTGATTAAATAATTGACTATTTAACAAGTTAGTATTGATCATACTTCACTATTGCAGTACCCGCTGTGTTCAAGTCAACAAATCAATATTGGGTAGCTAAACATGGCAGATCAATCAATACGCAAACTGCCCCTTTACACAACGCATGGCGAGATCTGGGCCGGTCTGTTGCCAACGACACAGCCAGAAACAACCATAATAAGAGTAGGTACTAACTAGTAGTTAAAACCAGGGGCGCAACCACAGGGGGGGACGGGGGGACGCGTCCCCCCCCAATATTTGGGGAGGGGGGACGCACAGCAATTGGTCCCCCCAATATTTGGGATTTTTTTTGCTGTGAAAAAAGTATTCAAGCAGCCGCCAAAGTCAAAAACCTGCAAAATCGCTCACTTCGCTCGGCGCCCTACCTCAATTTTGGCTGCAGCCGCTAAAGGCAAAAATCTGCAAATTCGCTGGTTTCTCGCCTGGCTTCGCTCTGCGCCCTACCTCAATTTTGGCTGCAGCCGCCAAAGTCAAAAACCTGCAAAATCGCTCGCTTCTCGCCTCGCTTCGCTCGGCGCCCTACCTCAATTTTGGCTGCAGCCGCCAAAGTCAAAAACCTGCAAAATCGCTGGCGTCTCGCCTCGCTTTGCCCGGCGCCCTACCTCAATTTTGGCTTCAGCCACTAAAGGCAAAAATCTGCAAAATTGTGGCTTCTTGCCTCGCTTCCCTCGGCGCCCTACCTCTGTTTTGGCTGCAGCCGTCAATAGCTGTCGGGGTCGAAAACCGGCAAAAGCCAAAGTAAAAAAATCCTTCAAAATAGCTAGCTTTTCGTTTCGCTTTGCTCGGCTCCCTACCTCTGTTCTGGCTGAAGGCACCAGGGTCAACAACCCCCCCCCGCCCGGCGCTTTCACAAGCAGTGTGTCCCCCCCCAATCCTCAACTCGTGGTTGCGCCCCTGGTTAAAACCTCCGATTAGCGTTAGCCGTGGCTAAAATCGCGGAACGGAAATGCGTGCGAGTCAAATACAATGCTTGGCGAGATCCGGGCCGGTTTTTTGCCAACGACACAGCCTGAAAAACCATAATAAGAGTACTAGCCGACAAAGTAGATGTTTGGTTAACCTCCGATTAGCGTTAGCCGTGGCTAACATCGCGGAACGGAAATGCCTGCGAGTCAAATACAACGCATGGCGAGATCCGGGCCGGTCTTTTGCCAACGACATCTTAAAATATTTGAACGTTGTGGAATTTAACATTATACTATTCAACGTTAGCCGACTTATCTGAAGTTCTGTATGCATACCATACCCACCGGGTCCTGCGGCTTAATCATATACTTCATCAGGAAGGCTTAACACTTTTCGTTAGCTATTTATGACATTAACATTCATTGACCAGATTTTAACAGCAACTAACACCGAATATTTAAACAACCTGGCTTTTTATCCTAGGAAAGCTATCAAAGGCTTGATATTTCCTACAGTAATGAGCGAATAGCTTGGAAAACACCTCCTTCAGTTGTTATCATGCAAGCAAAACTCAAAGTAAGCAATTAAATCATGCGAGCATATGCCAGGTAGAGCAGCAACTAACCCAGGAGCAACTAAAGCAACTCAACAAGGAAAAGCGCAAGCAACAAAAAACTAAAGCAGCCCAAGACAGCGAAGAAATCAGAACAGAACCAAAGCGATACCTACAGAAACAAAAACTACTACAACTAACTCTAACTAGGTACCAAAGACCAATCAGCGATATTCAAACCACAGCAACTACAAAATCCATAACACGAACCAATCCATGCACAACAGGACATACAAGCGACACGACAGGATTCAAAGAACGGAACTGGACAAGACCGGACACTACAAGACACGAGACGACAAGACAATACATCAAACACTTTTGATACCACAGCCTAGAGCTAGAGCATGACACATCAAGTAATGCAACAACAGGCATTGCTCGAACAAAATATGAGATACACCGAGCAACCTGAAGCAATCCAAGACAAATCAGGCCAGCGCGAGCATCGTGCAAACCTCAAAACTACCGCGAAACTTAGGAAAACTGAACGAAAGCAGAAAACCCCAACAACATACGCCAAGCAAACTGATAGCAAACGAAGGACTAATCTAATCTAGCCACTAAGAAGCTGGGAAGTCTCAAAGCAACCAGCAGTTGAGATCAAAACGAATACACCGAGCAAACCAAACAACAACAAGCAGCAGGCACAACTAACGACAATCTAACCACGACAATGAGTGAGAGCAAACAGAACTAAACAATACGAAACAACTGCACAAAGCATCAGAACAGTAGCCATTGGGCAGCAGTCAATAGTCCATCGATCACAATTCGATCACCAGCGAACGAGGAATCCAAACCGAGCATTCACGAAACGAAACCATGCAGCAAAAACCAAATGCAGGCCCAAACATATCAAAAAACTTTTCTATCCGAGCTGCTATTTGCTATTTGCTAAACCATGCAGAAAACAAACGAAGCATGCAAACCAAGACAGTAAAGGCTCAGACAACCACTAGGTTCCTAACCTGCAAAACCTCACAGACCCCAGTGTGAATCTCACCAAAACGAGCTAACAAAAGCTACTCAAACGTGCTAAATTATGCAGTAACGACAACGACCTAAGTGATTAGTGATGGCAAACGAATGTTGTGCAAGCTCGTCTTACGAATTCCCTCCGGACACGCCACATACTAAACGTCGCTACCTAGGGTATTTGACTCTAATTCATGCTGCCTTCGGAGGCTAAAAGTTCCTTGTCAGCGGGTGGATTGTGTCTATGTGACAGATGATTTTATCCTAGATGTATTGACGTTGACGTATTGTTTGCTTGTCGAGTTACCACATTGTTTGACGCAATGTCTGCGCACTGCCTGACGTACCCCGAGGCACAATTGTTGCCAGGCCTCCTCGATCCTCAGGGAATTAGCATTTCCAGGCTGTGGGCGTAGGAGCCGGGACTTGACGACCTTGGGGAAACGTTTGGAGAGACCCCCCCCCCGCCTCGGCCTATCTCCTTTTCCAATACCTATGTCATGGCGGACCCCCATTTTTAAATGTTGGTAGGCCAGTCCCAGGTCACCTTACCCCACATGTTAGAACGAAAGGCATCATCAGCAAACCCTCGTCGAACACGAATAGAAAACTGAAAACGCGGCTCGTGGTGTGCCAAACGTACCCGAGGTGCAGTGGTTGCCAAGCCCCCACAGGGTTCACCCCACCCACCATGCTAAAACGAAACCACCGCCAGCAGCAAACACAAGTCGAACTGGAATAGGAAAATGAAAACAAAGCTCGTGGTGTTTCAAACGTACCCGAGGTACAGTGGTTGCCAAGCCCCCACCCGGTTCACCCCACCCACCATGCTAAAACGAAACCACCGCCAGCAGCAAACACAAGTCGAACTGGAATAGGAAAATGAAAACAAAGCTTGTGGTGTTTCAAACGTACCCGAGGTACAGTGGTTGCCAAGCCCCCACAGGGTTCACCCCACCCACCATGCTAAAACGAAACCACCGCCAGCAGCAAACACAAGTCGAACTGGAAGAGCAAAATGAAACAAAGCTCGTGGTGTTTCAAACGTACCCGAGGTACAGTGGTTGCCAAGCCCCCACAGGGTTCACCCCACCCACCATGCTAAAACGAAACCACCGCCAGCAGCAAACACAAGTCGAACTGGAATAGGAAAATGAAAACAAAGCTTGTGGTGTTTCAAACGTACCCGAGGTACAGTGGTTGCCAAGCCCCCACCCGGTTCACCCCACCCACCATGCTAAAACGAAACCACCGCCAGCAGCAAACACAAGTCGAACTGGAATAGGAAAATGAAAACAAAGCTCGTGGTGTTTCAAACGTACCCGAGGTACAGTGGTTGCCAAGCCCCCAATCCGGTTCACCCCACCCAACATGCTAAAACGAAACCACCACCATCAACAAGCACAAGTCGAACTGGAATAGGAAAATGAAAACAAAGCTCGTGGTGTTTCAAACGTACCCGAGGTACAGTGGTTGCCAAGCCCCCAATCCGGTTCCCCCCACCCAACATGCTAAAACGAAACCACCACAATCAGCAAACACAAGTCGAACTGGAATGGCAAAGAGAGAACACGGCTCGTGGTGTGCCAAACGTAATGAACGAGCCTGCAGCACAGATCAGCGCAGAGGATTGTTCATCCGGTATAGTTTTACTTATTTTGCTTTCGGCATTGTGATTTTTTCGTAACACGCATATGTATACCAACAAACGTCAGGTTTATGACATTCCTGCTTAGGAAAGCCATCAAATATAAACCTACATGAGCATACATTAACACGGGGCCCGATTCTGGGGGGGGTCTACCCCGACCTCAGCGAGGGGTCTACCCCTGAAAAATTCCTAAATTTTAAAGGGGTCTGCCCCAAAATTAGTAAAAATTGCTAATTTTTAACGTTTTTGACCAAAAATTAGTAAAAAATGACAATTTTTAGCGATTTTTAAGAAATTTTTTGAAAAAACTCGCTAAGATTTACTAAAAAATTACCTATTTTTGGTAAAAATCGGTAAGGGGTCTACCCTTTTTTCCTTTCTGGACGAGAGGGTCTGCCCTTTTTTCCTTTTCGCTGAGAGGGTCTACCCGTTTTTTGTCGGTCTGGGGGGGGTCTGCACCCCCCCCCCATTCCCCCCCCCCACGTTATCCTATGTACATGAGCAGCGGCTCAGGTCGAGGCCGGAGTCGCCGTGACCTCGGCGTCTCACAAAATCGTGAGACGCTGAGACCCTGAGGATTAGCGGAGATTTATGGGCACACAACTGACCAATATTTATATGCATCCTTTGTGTGCACTGCACAGGGTGCAGTTTAATACCCTCTTACGATGCTACTTAAGGGATTATCCTGCTACTCAGCTCATATGAATTACATGCTTAATGCGACACAATTTCACTCTTTATATACAAACAATTTACAGAATATTTCCTGTATTTGCCCGCAGAAATAGCCCTGCAAGTCATGAAAGACACATATTCACTTGGCTTTCCAAGTAAAATAAATAAGCTCGATACTACTTTGAAGTGATTTGCCACAGGTGCATTCTGACGTGAATGATGCGTTTGTAATCTTCAGGTCCCATAAAGCGCTTTACTTGATATTATTCTTCCTGCCAAAATACCTATAAAGTTCTGCAGATGAGCACCCAAAGTGCGACTATTTTGCATCTTGTTCTGGCATTATTTGGCCAACGGTTGCAGATAGCGGCCTGAAACTTTCACCAGTAATGTAGCTATCAAATGTGCTTATATAGGACATAAAAGCGGTTCACTTGATATTATTCTTCTTGATCAAATACCTGCGAAGTTCTGTCGTGAGGCGCTTGGCATCACCGCGACGACGCACCTGTTCACTGACTCCGAGTGCGTTCTGGGCTGGGTCAAGAGCAAATCCCCCCTGAAAAGATTTGTCCACAACCGGGTCGAAGAGATTCGAGGCCTGGGAAACGCGGAGTTCCACTATGTGGGAACGTCGGACAATCCTGCGGACTATATATAGCACTCGTAGCAAATCGGTGGCAGATCTCATCGAGTCGAAAACGTGGTGGCACGGCCCGTCTTGGCTTTCCAATGACGATAGCGGGTGGCCACATACTCGCATTCCTGCTATTCCCAGCGAAAAATTGCTTCTGATGGAGCAGGAATCAGCTGGTGCGGTCGTCACTCTGGCTGCAGTTGCGGAACCTGAGGGTCCTCTGCAACCACTGGGCATCGATCTGAAGAAGTTCTCATCTCTCGGAAAACTGCTCCGCATTTCTGCGATCTGTGTCAAGTTTCTGAAGAACACGGTCTGGTCCAAGCTGTCAGATCAGACTCGTGACCGTTTCCCCTCTCTATTAGCGCTTTTCGGCGATATGACGGACGAATCTGCCGTTCAAGCATCTGAAATCCTGGCATCGAAGCGTATCTGGACGAAATGCGTGCAAACGCGCGTTTTGACGTGTTTTGACGTTCAGGACGTGTTCAAAGCGCTGCACGGCAAGAAAAAGCACAATCTGGTCGAACAGCAAGGTATCAAGATCAATCCGGACGGATTCCTGCGGACATACAGTCGTTACGGGCGTTCCGGCCTCCCCGATGGTGCCAAGGCTCCGCTCCTGCTGCCAAAAGACGACCCGTTCACGTGGCTTGTTGTTCAGGACGTCCATCGCGGGATCATGCATTCTGGAGTCTCTCACACGCTGAGTGAGCTTCGGAAACAGTTCTGGGTACCACACGGTCGTTCTTTTGTTCGTAAAGTGCTGAATAAATGCCGAATGCGTACCTATTAGGATTTGCTAAATCATTTGCACACTTTTAAAATTTTACCAAACCCTGTGGCTTCTGGATTGACTAATCTTCTCTCCAAGACCTTACCATTTTGCTGGAAAAAACCGCAAAGAATGACAATTCGATACGGTAGCTCTGGGATCTGCTCACCAAAAATTCCGAATCACGCGCCGCGTTTTGTGCGGTTTTAGGGGGGCGCCGTGACCGAATTCAAGTCATTGCCTGCAGACCTCTTCTGTGAAAAAATGAGACACCCATATTCAAATAAAGCCCTCTGCCATCTTCATTTCGACACTTTATGTTATCAAATGTAATGTCTCCACTACGAGCGACGATTTTAATCAACATGCAACGTCATCCCATTCCAAAAAATCAAGGTACTTATTAATCAACTTTCAGCCTTACCTACCCTACAACGGCCTGTTGAGCATCTCAAATTCATTCTGAGAATTGGATTTTCACACGGCCGGTTTAAAAGTTTTCCCCGGATTTTAAATGAAACCGCAGTAGCGGGTAGTTACCGACACAACGGGACCCGGCTTCCGTTCTCTCAACTCTACCTGGTTGCCTGTAGGTGCCCTTGGTAGGTACTGTTAGTCATGAATATTGAATATGAACCACAGATGCTAACGCTCTGGGGTCTTTTTAAGTTTGCCCCCCCACGCCCCCATTGTATCTCAGCGAAAATCAATCCGATTCAGCTGACATTTTGCACAGAACCTTTTAGACCGTGCTGAGTTCAAAAATAAAATAAAAATTAAAATAAATCAAAAATAAACTAAAAATTTTTAAAAAAATTTAAATTTTTCAAAAAATTAAATTTTAATTTTCTAATAAAATTTTATTTATTCTTAATAAAATTCTAAAAATTTAATAAATTTTTTAAAATTTTCAAATTAGCTTTGAACATCGTAAAACGAGTTCCCCACTATGAAAAACCTACAAATAATGTACGTTGGGCCAATTTAGAACCAAAATTACAATTTGTATGCATTTTCAGGCCGATTTTAAATTAATTAATTAAAAAATACTTCAATTCTTTTAATTTCTCAGAATTATTTTTTCAAGTTCGTCCATAGTCAATATAGTACCTACCTGCAAGTTTCATGACGATCCATCGAATTTTCGGCAAACGCGGACTGGGGGAGGGCATACTTAAAAAGACCCACACTCTGTATCAATCGATATAATTATTGGCTCTCCTCTTAGACATCTTTACAAACAGAATCCCCATACCTCATACAGGAACTGTTGCATGTTGCATGTACAGGAACAGTTGCATGTTGCATGTACAGGAACAGTTGCATGTTTCGGCCGAGATAGGTACATAATAGATGAAGCATAGGTTGAATCAGCAAATAGGGAAAAATTAAAAACATTCAAGTATCGAACCCGGCCGGCATCACATGTTATTTCCAAAACGCAGCAACAAAATGATCACTTACTTAAGCCATTAGACCAGGGTTGCAGGTCTCGGATGGAAAACGAGACCGAGACCGAGACCTGGAATCGACGAGACCGAGACCAGGCCTCCAAATATGTATATGGTGGAAAAAAGACTCTTTTTTGCACTATTGCGCTGTTTTAGAGACAAAAATCAGCTTTAAAATACACTTGTTGGTTGAAAAATTCCCCAATATCACCCACTCGGCGAAAATCATACGAAAAAATATTTTCCCAAAAAAAGCGGAAAATTTTCTTCGAAAACTTTTTTCCATGTATTTCTTGAGTTTTCATGACTCACCACCGAGGAGATCGAGACCAGGCCTACGAAACCGAGACCGAGACTTGGCCGAGTCTCGTAAAATCGGCGAAACCGAGACCTGCAACCCTGCATTAGGCACCAGCCCATCTCCTCCATCCCTTCCAGAAACCACAAAAACATAGTCAGAGCAACGATAGAAATCAAACCAATCTGCATACCACATACGGAATGCACAATAATCAAAGATCGAATAGGTCCAGCAATCCCTCATTGTCAGCCAAGGAATAGCTGAAATACCGTCGGTCCAGGGGCGCTTCAATGCGGACTGCGAGTTGAGCGGGAACGGGTTCTTCTGTAACAACCACACAACTTTACGATAAAGAAAAACCGTGTTGGTCGCGATTAATGAGTAGTGAAACAAGCATGTCTATGAAATGTGTTTCAGAGACCAATGTTTTTTGTAAATCCAAGCATGAACTGGACCCAAAAAGCTGATAGAATAGGACAAAATGAGGCAACAAATTCTTCGGTAGGTGTGACACAATGAAAGAGATTTTAATACGCACCATGTCCTGCCTCCTCTTCCTTTGGCACAACCAATTCTGGTTCAGGCACGGCGGGGCGCTATCAATGAGAGTAAACAGTTGTGCCAATACTCACAGTGCAGAAATTTAGAAGTTTTTCTCGAAAATCTTGATTGGGGTATAATATTTAATGGATGTGCGTCCCCCTTGGATTACTGGAACGAATTTTCCAATGTCATCAAGTATGGAATTCAAACTTTTATCCCTAGAAAGAGAGTGAAGTTCGCTCATAGGAATCTTTTCAACCTATCTGTAGAATCGTTAAATGCAATTAATGAAAAACGCAAGTGTTACAATAAATTTCGCCTGCTTGGAACAGACTTCTGGAAAGACCGTCTTCGTTTCTGGACGAAAAAATGTCGATTACTTGTTTCGAAAGATAGGGCTACCCATGAACACAGCATTGCTACAGCAGGAAATCATGGTACATTTTTTAAATATGTGAAGAAGGTTTTGGGCAGAGATAGTTTAATTCCTGACCTTATCCAGGACAATCAACGTTTCAATGACGATAAGGCAAAGGCTAATTGTGTAAACGATTTCCTTTGTAGCGTATTCACAGAAGATAGCGGTATATTGCCTCGATTCGAAAATCGGACTGTTGCAATTTTGGATAATATTGATTTTACACCTGATCTTATTAGGTCCGCACTTAGCAAGATGGCTAGTAAGTATTCGTCAGGACCAGACGACATTCCTGCAATTGTTGTTAAAAAGTGTTCTGAGACTTTTATATTTCCCCTGTGTAAATTGTTCTCTATTTGTTTTGAGCGTAACATGTTACCATCGGATTGGAAAAGCGCTAATATCACGCCGTTGTACAAAGGGTCAGGTTCTAGTCACTCTCCTACTAACTACAGACCTATATCGCAAACTTCAGCTTTTGGAAAATTAATGGAATCCTGTGTCAAGCATGAAATGTTAACTTTTCTAACAGAAAATAATTTACTGAGTCCGCAGCAACATGGCTTTCTACCAAGTCGCTCTACTGTAACACAGTTACTTGAGAGCTTAGATGAATGGATGGACAACATGGAGCATGGAAACTTAACTGATGTTGTGTACCTCGATTTACGCAAAGCTTTTGATTCTGTTGTTCACGAAAAGTTGCTTCTAAAGTGTGCCGCATATGGCTTTCGCGGTAATTTACTATCATATCTGAGGTGTTTTCTGGAAAATAGGTTACAGCGTGTACGCATTGCTAACGTGTATTCATCGTGGAAAGTGGTCAAAAGTGGTGTTCCTCAGGGGTCTGTGTTGGGACTATTATTGTTTCTCGTCTATATCAACGATATGCCAGAAATTATGCAGAGCTCGCATGTGAAAATGTACGCAGATGATGTAAAACTATATAACGTCCGTAAGAGAAATGAAATTAGAGCAAGAGGTCTACAGCATGATTTAACGTCTACTGATTTTTGGTGTGATATATGGCAATTGTTAATTAATGGTAAAAAATGCAAATGTTTACCTATTGGATGGTATGCTTTAAATCCTGCTCAGTATAGCATAGCTGTAGACGAAATAGAAATGGAAACAGTAATGAAGGATTTAGGTGTTTTTATTGATGGTAAGCTTACTTTTTCGGCTCACTGTGCTAAAATAGTGAAAACTTCATCGCGTACTGTTGGTCTCATTTATCGTGCCTTTAGTTGTCGAAATGTATCTTTCATGCGTATGATGTTTGTGATGTACGTGTGTCCTATACTTGAGTATAATTTGGAAATATGGTCTCCTAAAGATATTGACTTGATCGAACGTGTTCAACGTAGTTTTTTGAAAAGGATAAGGGGGTTTTCTGAGCTGACGCACTGTTTTTTATCATTTTGATAAGAAATTTTCAGGAATGATAAAAAATTTTTGGCCGATTTTATCAATCGATAAGAAAATTTCGGAAATTTTATGCTGGCAATAAGAAAAAATAAAAAATGAAATGGTAAGATTTGGCTGCAGCCGGGAAGAAAAAATAATAAAAAAACCGAGAGCTTTTGCCTCGCTTCGCTCGGCACATTCATTTTCTTAAGGAAGGAAAACGCGCGAAATACCAAGTCAATTTTTAGGTTTTCAGGGTTTAGGTTGTTGCTCGCCACGAATATTCACCGTGTTCAACACGGATGTAAATGGAGATGAAATTACGACAGACAGTGATCGTACCGAAAATTGCTATTTGTGTGCCATATCGATTCTTTAATCAGTTTCAGTCTTTCTGGCGTTAATAGGGAAGGGGCAATAAGTTACACACAGGTATATAGTATAGTAGGTACACACAGGTTTGCCTGCAGCCTCGAACAAAAAGTTGACAAAAATGCAAAACCTTCGGCCTCGCTTCGCTCGGCACTTTTTTTACTAAGGTTTAGAGAGGGTGGTCAATTTTTGAAAAAAAGTCAATTTTCCGGTTTTTAGAATCTAGTTGATGATCTAGATGAAGTTGTTCTTGTCATATTTACTGGCTGCGAATGGTATATAAGAGTTTCCCAAAAATATATACATACATACATATACATATGTATATACGTAAAAACGTGTCAATATCCTGTCCCATTGTGTTAACCGTTCGGCGCTATTCGCTAAAGTCCTTCGTAGGTTCGTATTTAGTTAGCGAGTGGTTAAAATATATCCAAAACGGTTTGCTCAATATAGATAATAGATAAAGAATTGACAAAACGAAAAAAATTGGTCAAGAAAACGTTCCAATTTTTTGTCTTTGTCTTAGTTCAAACAGCACGGCAGGCATATATAGCTTTATAATGCAGTTTTGTGAGGTTTAAGGGAGTTTTCTGCATAAGCACTTCACTTGTTACTATTCTTCCTGCCAAAATACCTATGAAGTTCTGCAGATGGACACCAAAAGTGCGACTATTTTGCATCTTGTTCTGGTATTATATCGCCAACGGTTGCAGCTAGCGGCCTGAAATTTTCACCATTAATGTAGCTGCCAAAGGTGCTTTTATAGCCCATAAAAGCAGTTCACCAGATAGTATTCTTCCTGAACAAAATACCTGCGAAGTTCCGTAAATGCGAACCATGACGTGCGACTGTTTGCACCTGGTTGTCCTGCCATTATATCTCAAACAGTAGCAGCTATTAGCCTGAGATATAAACCAGTTATGTAACTATTAATGGTGCTTTTATGGGCCATAAAATCACTTCACTTGATACTATTCTTCCTCGTACCTTGGCATGCAGGACATCCACTGCGTATCCTCCCGGCTCAAGATGTACCTGCGGGAGTTCCCCAACCCGCTGCTAACCTACCAGCTTTACGACGACTTTGTCGTGGGTCTTGTCGTACCTTGGACATGGACGTTCACATTTGCTGCGTGTTCGTCCTCTAAGACCGTTTTTACCATCCGCTGCTAATGGGTCGATTTGTCATGTTGATTGTTGTGAATGCTCATGTCATGTTCATCTTTGCACACAGGACGCCGTCGAAGGCAGCGAAGGCAACCTGAAGATCCTGAAGCTGCATGACGTGGTGCAGCGGCTGCCGCCCCCGCACTACCGCACGGCCGAGTACCTGATCCGGCACCTGGCCCGCGTGGCCGAGCACTCGAAACGCACTGGCATGCACGTGCAGAACCTGGCCATTGTCTGGGCGCCCAACTTGTTGAGGTGATGTTTCAATTGCCACCCCTCCCCTCAGTGGTTGTAGTCTGGGTGTTGCACAGCCATCGCCTCAACAGAAGTCCAACGAGTATATACTATATACCTGCCCGTTACGTAATGGACCTCCCTAAGCACTTATGCATACTGCTCCATCCCATACAGGTAATAGGTGACTGTCCATTTCAGATGCAAAGAGCACGAGGGCCTGTCGAACTTCGACAGCTCGGGCAGCGTGCTGGACAGCGTGGGCGTGCAGGCCATGGTCACGGAGTACCTGATCCTCTACCACGACATGATCTTCAACCCCAAGATGCCGCCCCTGCTCAGGAAGAAGAATGCCTGTACGTTGAGTTCACCCCCCATTCTTCTTTTGACATTCTATTGGGTTAGCCGCTTGGATTTTTTCTAAAATGTACATTTTAGCGTCTTCGTCGCCCCGCCGATCAGCGTCCCGGCCGCAGTCGATGGCCGTGTCCACGCCGGCGCGGATGAACATCCCGGGAACCGGTTCTGGCCGGGCTCCGAGGGGCACTACCTGTCAGGACAACCGAGGGTAAGAATCATATTTTTATGCTTGCGCACAACGTACCAATGTACTAGGATAGCTAGCACCAAATGTCAGACCATTTTTGCCTTTTCGCGCACCACTTGTTTCCAGGATTCTTTATGGCAACTCGCGACTGGAGCAGCACTTCCACTACAGTCAAGAAACTAAGGTGGACCTTGCAACCCTTCCCCGATCTCGATTACTTGTCAGAAATATCGAGAATATAACGGGGACGCCCCAACAGACGCAGAACTTCAAAAGGAATCAATCGAAAGTATTTTCATGAAAATGGGCCTCAATGTCTGTTCGATACGGCAATAGACGTCAACCAGACGCGGTGGCACAAAACACAGCCAAAGGGTTGGGTTTCTCTCTCGGAACCGAGAATGTTTACCGCGTCTCCATGTTATGTGATACTGGGGCAGATGTCTCAGTCATTGATAGACGGCTCGCAGACCCGGCTGGAGCTGTTCTGGCACCGCTCAAGAGGTCAGATGCAGTTCGCCAATGTGACTCTCAGCTGTTAAAAATGGCTGGCAAGATTGAAGGTGTTCTGCACATGGCGGGACACGTTTACCCTGCAACTTTCTTAGTGCCGGAGGAACCCTTCCCGCACGATAGTTACAGTGTTATTGTTTGACATGATATACTGCAACAAATCGGCGAATTACGCATAGATTACGATAAACGGATTCTCCGTTTAACTGATAAAAAGATGGGAGGTCAGTACGAATTTCGTTTGGCCGACCACAGGGCTGTGGTAAGTACATCCGGCCCTGACGTCACCCGACTGGGAGGTGGTCGTCCATTGGGCATGTTCCTTCCTCTGCAGGAAATCGTTCTGCAAGATCTGGTTCCCAACGGGAAAACAGTTTGTTTACGGATGAGGCGGAAAACCTGCCATTACCATATCCGGAAGTTGATGAGACACGCCGCTTTGGCTGAACCAATAATACAATTATAAGATATTAGTTTACAGGCCCTGGACAAGATCAAGCAGATCAGGGCCACTTTGGGTTCGTGGTCTCTTTTTCATTCCTTCTGCCTGACTTCGCTCCCTCCTAGCGTGAGTGAGCCGCGTGTACGACTACGTGACACGTGCTGTTGCAGCGTCGGTGGGCACGATCAGCGAGAGCGAGCTGTACGAGCTGCAGCGGCAGTTCGCCATCGCCGAGACGCAGCTGCAGGACGCCAAGCTCGACGACAGCGTCATCCACCTGAAGGGCAAGGTCCAGGGCATATTGTTCATTTTTAAATTATTTTCTGGTACACGCTGTCTTCTTGATACTGCTCTCCGCGCTCATATCATACTAGCCATAGCCAGGGGTTTTTTCCTACGAGCCACTTCCTAATTTAGGAAAAAGGCAAAATTTATTTTTCTACGCACAGTGTAGGGTCAAAATTCATTTTCCTAAATCAACGCAAATTCCTTTTGGCACAAATCAACGCAAAACATGCCCAAAACGGCTCGTTTCACAGAATCGAGCAAAAAAATGTCGAAAAATTGATCTCTTTTCTCGCGCGTCAGCCCCCGCAAAAATGTTAGTAAGTCCGCCGAGCGAAGAGAGGCGAAAAGCTATCGATTTTTTAACCAAAAATAAGGTATCTCCAGCAGAGAAAACGCATTCCCCCTTCCAAGAACTGCATATCAAACCCTCATAGCAAAAAAACTCGGACCACCGCCCTAGCCCTAGAGTCTTAGGGCCAGAGAGTTCTTTTGTTGTCTGGGATTGGTAACCGTGGTGTGGCGTTTTCTCAAATAGCTTTTAGGTATGCTAGTAAGCGCGAAAAGCGCTTTAAAGAGGCCCATTTACTTAATTGAGCACAAGAAAGTCCGAAAATCGACCTCTTAATTCGCGCGCCTGCCCCCCAAAAATGTTCATGGTCCGCCGAGCGAAGCGAGGCGAAAGCTTTCGCTTTTTGAAAAATTTTCCTTCGCGGATGCAGCCATTTCTTTCCTTTTCCGGTCAGCTTTTCCTTTTCCTGATTTAGGAAAATGTCAAATTTTCTTTTCCTACGTATAGTGTAGCCTCAAAATTCGATTTACTAAAAACATACGATTTAGGGAAAAAACACTGGCCGTAGCCGTGATTTTTGTGCTACTTTTTCTGAGGTATCACGGGCCTCCATTGGATTGTTTTACCCCGCCTTCTGTGTTGCTTTCTCGAATCTCCCAGGCCATGTTCTGGAAGAAATTTTCATTATCGGCCTGAAATTTGGTATGTTTACTACACTGGTACTATGGACCATACAAAGTTCTAAAGAAATAGCTTTGGAAAAATAATCAAGAAATAGTTTTTAGTATGTTTCTTGAGTTTAGTGTTTGCCCGGAGATGACTAAGAAGAACAATTGAATCATGTTTATAGTGGGGAACTTGTTTACATTTTTTGGATCCTATTTGAAGAATGAAAGGAAAAAACAGTTTTTTATTATTTTCTTAATTTTGGTCGAGCTCACCATAGTTGAACAGACCATTCATACAATTTCAAGCCAGATTACTTAATTTAAACTAATCAGGTACCAAAGGTACAACCCCACTCCGTGGCGTAAATGCTCGCACTGCGCGCTCGAAGTCACGTTACTTGTGCAATGTTTTTTAATTATAAGTCTAATCGCATAAATACCACCAGAAATCGACTCCTGACCCTATAATGAATCGAAATGACATAGTACAAGACGATCTTTGGAATTTTTTTGCAAAATCGATATTTCCAATAAATCAACAATGTCTGACAAATCGATATTTATAATTGATTTTGAAAACATTTTGTACCAGAAATGTTTTCACATATTGCTTGCATAAAATGATCACGTGATCGGTCAGAAAATCACCCATTCAATATCACTAACAGGGCCAAAAACGGATCAGTAATTATCGATTTATCGATTCTGCATTATTGGTAGCTCAAATTGCCAAATAAATGTCATATTAGTGCTTTTCGACCCAAAATTGACCTGAAAAGACATAATGTATATGGCGGTGGCACAATTTTTTGAAATTTGCCATTTCTGATCAATCGATAATCAACAATTAATCGATATCGATTATTGCTGTTTGAAAAAGCTTATGCCAAAATTGTTAACATCCAGTATGTACACAAAATGATCACGTGATAGTCAAAAAATCGTCGGTCTACCCGTTCAATATCACTAAAGCCCGGTTCATACTTCATATGCTTTGTGCTTTGTGCTTTGTGCTTTTGTGCTTTTGTGCTTTGTGCTTTGTGCTTTCCGGTTCATACTTTTTGGAAAAGCACAGTGCTTTGTGCTTTGTGCTTTTCTAATTCATACTTCAAAAATGTTCTTTGTGCTTTGTGCTTTTGTGCTTTTGTGCTTTCGGGTGTGCTTTCGAATGTTGAGCCGAGCTCAACATTGTGCTTTTGTGCTCAGCCAATCAAATTCCAGCATTTTTGACGTCAGCCAATAGAAAAGAGAAGGCGTGGAATCAGAAGAGACCGCCGAATACGGTAGCAAGGAAGACGTGTACACTGAAAATAAAATGATGAGACTGAACTGAAAAGTAAAATGGAAAAATGATCGAAAATAGGAAAAGTATAAAAATAAAAATAATCTACCAGTATATGTCTAGATTGTTTGCATTGAATTTACTGAACGATTTCAAGATACTTACTTTGGAAATTTTTGTAATTATTTCGACTAGCAAATATTGTTTCAAATATTTTCTGCTGTTTCTTATAGGCACTTGCTAAATTACTTTGACAAATATGTGATTTAGGATTTATTAAAACATCTTGATTTTTTGCTTTACGATTTTGCAACTTGCTTTTCTATTCAATTTGTGGCTGAATGTGCATACTTTTTATGTTTCAGTAGTGTGGTGACTAAATCTCGTTTCTTGTGCTTTGCTGTCCCCACGAGAAGTATGAATCAATTCTCATGAGCACAAAGCACAAAGCACAAAGGACAAAGGACAAAAGCACAAAGGACAAAGCACAAAGGACAAAGCACAAAGCACTCATAGAAAAGGACAAAAGCACAAAGCACAAAAGCACAAAAAGTATGAACCGGGCTTAAAAAGGACAGTGGATCATTAATTATCGATTTACCGATTCTGCCTTATCGGTAGCTCAAGTTGCCAAATAAATGTCATATTCGTGCTTTTCGACCCAAAAATGACCGGAAAAGACATATTACATATGGCGGTGGCACAATTTTTTGAAATTTGCCATTTCTGATCAATCAATAATCATCGATAGATAGATATCGATTATCGATTTTTGAAAAATTTTGTACCAGAAATGTTTACATCCAGCATATACATAAAATGTTCAGGTGATCGGTCAAAAAATCACCCATCTATCCAGTCAAAGTCACCAAAACACCCAAAAATCGATAATCAATAATCGATAACTGACCAGGAAAATTTTTGATCAAAAAACGAATACCGGATTTGAATTCCTTGACCCTGAATGGACCATATAGCGTGTATCACATTAAAAAACAAAAATAAAAACATTTTATCGATCGATGCGATCAATCGATACGATTGATCGATTGAAAATATCGACTAAAGAAAAAAGTTTCCTAATTTTTGATTAGCTTTCAAGTAAACCCAGGAACGTCTAAATCGGTCGAGGCGTTCCTGAGTTAATAGCCCGGACGGACACACATACACATACAGTGAGGGGAGTAGCCGGACTACAGGCCTACCCATATCCATGCCAGTCTTTTGAATGTATTTGAATTGAACTATTGAGACTTGAAATATTCTTTAAGATGCGTGGTGAAACTAAACTAACTAACGAACTGTGCTGTCAGAAAAGTGGCTCAGTACATCAGATGACGCTTAAACCGGTGTTACAATCATTATTCACCGTTATTGTTTTGCAGTCTTTACAGTTTTATTTTTTACGTCTTGAACTGTTGAACATGCGACACATACCAGTTCCAATAGTTTAACAGTTTCTCCTTTGCAATTTAATATCTATCTCTATTTCATTCAATGTATACTACACGCTACACGCCCTACTGCGATTGGCTCTGCTTTATTCACTGCAAAAGACCGTCATTGAGATGGGTCTTTGAGCCATGATGGAAACACAACCACAACACCAACCACGGAGAATGAAGACGATCCTAAAACTGAAGCGTTTCAAGTGTTCACTGGCTTCGTCTGCGTTCGCTAAAAAGATTCCAATTCAAAAGGTTGTTCCAGAGCGCTTGCGGGACGGCAGGTTTGGGAAGACAGTGTGGATTTTTGCAACCTTGGCCGTTACTACATTTTGTGTGTTTCAAGCGGCTAAATTAACACAAAAGTGTCTGTCTGGTGAGCCGGTAACTGTTGTCAGAATTTCTGATGATAACCGCATGCCAAACATTGCTATACTAGTAGAACACGCTATTGTCTCATACTGGCTAGATGCATATTTTCTTAATATGTCTTCTGGTAGCGAGACGGAAAAAATTTCGAATATCGTGGGTGAGGCTTATCACAACGCGTTTGTAAGTATTCGAGAGGAATGCTATCGACGATCGCCTGTTCCGTGGCCGTTTGCTTCATCATTTACTGATGCTAACGTCACAGCTTGGCTATTCCCTTTAATTCGCAAATACGACGGAATGCTCAATTTAGCTACTGCAATGATGCCACCAGCCGAATACTTCATGGGAGCGCAGTGGATTCCAAAAAACCTAAACCTCGCTTCGCTGTATTTAGAGAAGGAAGACACATTACCGTGCGACTCTCGAGCTGGTTACTGCGCACGCGACTATGGACATCATCCCGTGGCTGTTGTCCCGAATATATCCATTTCGGCGGCTATGAAAGAGGTAGGCGTTGCCTACGTTATAAATTCATCTATCCTCGTTGCGGACAGCAGCAAGATGCTGGTAGTGCAGCATCAGTGTGTCTTCGACTCTCCTTATTACATATCAGCAGGTACCACAGCAGAGAAGCTTGACCACGTGGGAATCCCGCTAAACCCAAACCTTAGCTACTCTATCACCATGAACGTCAGACGATACAGCCGTGAAAAAAGGTACTGCAACGAAGAGCTGACAAGCACTAACCTCAGCTGCATATCGTTATGCTTAGTGAAGCGAGTTAAAGCTACGCCTAGCAGTTGCTTGCCGTGGATTGGCGATATTGGAAAACTCACTGGCGTTAAGCACTGTTTGGATAACTTGACAAATCTTGTGCCTATGAAATACAAGTATCCTAGCGAAGACTCATGGCCGTACAATACGTCGCAGAACGATGAATGCTACCATCCAGGTACCTTGCCTGTCGACTGCATGGAGGAATGTGATGACGGCTCGCGTTCTGCCTCCGACAGAACATTGTGCAAGGAAACAGTTGTCCAATTTACAGTTTCGCCTGCTATTCAAGTGTTTGAAGGTTATGTGTTCGACAGCCAGTGTGGCGGAGAAGTTCCGCCCATGTTGATGATATCAATGGAAGAAGATAACATCTACGAAGTGGAAATGAAGGATGGATACACATTCCCGCAGTACGTTGCTGACCTCGGAGGCTTGCTGGGCTTCACACAATACTCTACAATGTTGGCAATTGCATGTCAGTTTCTGTGGCAGAAGTTGCAGGACAAAATGAAGACTTGCAACAATCAGGCGAGCAACAGTCGGAGCAAAAATGGTCATAGAAGAGAGGGGGCTCTTCGACAACGGGGAGCGAGAATCAGGCGGCGAGCGACGGTGGTGGGCCTGAGCAGTCAACATAACCGCGTAATATAGCAGGTGGCGGCCGACTATTGTTAAGATTTACCATTATATTATTGTTAGGATAGGAATATTTTTACGCTACGATCAATCAATAAAAAACCAATCGATTATGAATACGGGCCTTAGTCTAATGTTTACGCTACCCAATGTTTTTTGTATGACGACCGCGATGCTAGCTTCGATTTAACAGCGTTCACTAGCTCCGAAAACGACAAAAAAACAAGTGCATTAGTATTAATCCTTCATGTTTTCAGTAGCAAGGACGCTTCATTTTGTCAACTTAGGTTATTATTCGTAGGTAACATGAAAAAGTGCTCTGGTCATCAGCATTGGCGATAGTGAACGACAAAGCCGCAAGAACGCTGTTAATTTTATACTATACCTAATTAATAATTAATTGCTTGACCGTCACTTTCTTGATATTCTTGTATGTGTATGTATTGATCGCAAAACATAATTTAAAAGTATAGGCTGTGATTATCATTGCTGCTACTACGAAGCTTTCCGTTAGTGCCCCGACATACAGTTAACTACAACGTTCATTGCATTTGATACCTTGAAGTCTTTTGCCACAAAACATTATCGATTGTGATGTTGCAAATCATCAATCAAACCTGTCAAAGGCGAGACATAGTTTTAAACAAATTTATTTAAAATTTATTTATTCGTGACTTTATATCGACATTTTAAACAAATCCTAAGAATCCGAAAAAAAATTTCCTGAAAACTCTGAAAGCTGTCGTGTTATTGTAATTCATCGGCTACATTTCCTCCAGTCAAGCACACTTGGACATTTCGATTGGCAAGTTCGACGATATGGGCGATTCACTCAGGGGCCCGTTTCATAAATCGTCCAATGAAAGTGTCCTATGACCATCATTGGACAGTGTCCTATGAGCTAATTGGACATCCATAGGACAGTAAATTTGAGCGTTTCATAAAGCTGTCCTATGACTGTCCTATCATAAGACAGTGTCTAATGTTGGTAGCCTATTGTTGTGTTCTTGCCACACAGTGCAGGAAAGGTAACGTTTATTTACAAACGTATATACAGCAAACCAGTGGCGGATCCAGGGGGGGAGTGGGGGGGAGCGCTCCCCCCCTGGAAGAGTTTTTTGCTGTAAGGGGGGGAGCGCTCCCCTCCCCAGGATCCCAAATTTTCCACAGCAAAAATGAAATTCCCTGTTGGAGATTGAGAAATTTCGGTCAAATTTCGCTAGCTTCTCGCCTCGCTTCGCTCGGCGAGTCCAAATGTTGACACTATTTGCATTGAACGCGCGCGAAACCCTTTTTAAAATAGGCTATCTGTAGTGTATAACAGGGCAGCCCTTGCTTTCCCTTGCGTGCGACCTCCCCCCCACCCCCACCCCTCGCTCGACATCCTCCCCCTCCCCCCCCAGCGTATCTGCTACTCCCCCAGGATTCGATCCTGGATCCGCCACTGCAGCAAACGATTGCAAGATGGTGGTATTTGGGATCAAAGCTCAAGTCATTTACTGCCTACCTAAGGCATGCACGCATATTTATACCCCACTGTTGCATTCTAGTAACATCCAGATAAATCAGTGACGTAATACCTAGAAAGTTCTAGATAAAATGCACGACCATACAGTCAATACATATGCAAACGTGCACTAAATAAATACACATTCACAAACATCGAGAAGTTTCTCGATGTACATAGCCACTAATGTCCAGACGTTTGCGGCTGCAAACGTCACTGTTCTCCGGTGCGGCAGCTAGCGGCGAGCGATCAATATGTTATCGCTACAACATGGCCGCTTTGCGTCGCTAGCTACCTCGCTGTGCAGCGAGAAGGCGTGGTCCGTGGCGTCAGCCACAACACCTATAAATGTATGTAGCTACTCACCGCGAGTTTCCTTGCTGAGCCCCGGCGGTTGCTAAAATGACTCGTTTAATATGATGAATCTGTTGAAATCTTTAAGTGGTTTTCAAAATGTTTAGAAAAAGTAAAATTGATTAAAAAATATGTTAGCGGTTAACAGCAATCGATTAATTCTGAAAATAGTCGTCGAAAGTTATAAGCCAGTTTTTGGCCAGTCCATGAGCCGCTGCCGAGGTAGGCAGCACAGCTTCAATGTTACGATATAGGGGTTTTCAAATTTTTGTTCCTAGCAGAAACTTCCTAGGCTATTCTACATTTCGTATATAAACTTCTTTTCTACAATTTTCTCGAGATCGTTCTAAATATTCTTCATTTTTAAATTATTTTCTGGTACACGCTCTTCTTGATACTGCTCTCCGCGCTCATATCATACTAGCCGTAGCCGTAGCCGTGATTTTTATGCTTGTTTTTGTTAGAAATGTGTGCGTAACATTGTCTGTGAATGTGAACGTCCTAACTTAGTTGCTGTGATCGTGTCTGTTTTAATCCAAGTTTGATAGGGGTTAATGACGAGCTGTTCAGTGCCTATGTGCGTATTCGACCTGCGTCCTGCTAATAAACTGGTCTAACACCAAGAACGTGTTTGCTGCTCATACGACATCCATTTGGCGTTCATTGCTGTGTTGCCCATAACCTTCGAACTGGTGATGGGCCCAGACACGTGGATGGCGGAGCCGCCAGGAAGGTTGGTAATGGACAGTGATGACCAGTATGCCGCGTGGATGCGATGGAGCAGGTCGTTCGTGGTGTGGATGACAGGCACTGAACAGCTGGTGAAGAGCGAGGTGGTGAAGGTCAATCTGATGCTCGCTTGGCTTGGTCCGGATTGCCAGGATGTGTTCGAGACGTTTGACCTGCCGGATGACGTGACGTTGGAAACCGTGCTGGGACGTTTTGACGATTATTGGCAACCTCGAGCGAATGTGGTAATGTCCCGTTGTCGATTTTTCTCGTTTTTGCAGCAACCGGAGATGTCGTGCATGACATTCGTCACGTTGCTAAAGACGGTTGCGAGGGTTGCGCGTTCGGCGAATTGAGGGACGATCTTATCTCCACCATGATTGTGCTGCGCTGCTCTGATGACGATTTGCGGCGTCGGTTACTCCGTGAACCTGGTTTGACGCTGGCTCAAGTCGTTGAACTGACCAAGCTATATGAGGAGACACGGCATAATGTGGCGATTATCAATCCAGCGGTGGCTGAGACTGTTGATCATGATGATATTGTCGATGTCGAGCGTAACTCGCGATGTCATGGTAAAGGCAGTGGTGAACCGGAGAAGCGTGCTGGTTTCGCTGCATGTGTTCGATTTTCCGCAAGGTTTCTGCAAGGGTCCCCCTCACTGTTTTTTTCCAAAATGGGCAGGCGCGTAGCTAGGATTTTAGTTTGGGGTGGGGCAGCTACAGTGTAAGTTCGGGATTTGGGGTGGGTCGCGCCCCTAAGCAAGGAAAATTCTTTCCGCAGGCAAAAAGACGAAAAATTTCTGCGCGCTACGCTACGCGCTACGCGCAAATAGGTTAATAAGTAGATTTGATACTCGCCGAGCGAAGCGAGGCGAGAAGCCAACGAATCTCGACCGAAACAAATTTGTCGCCAGCAGGCATTTTTCACCAAAGATGTTTTTGCTGCAGTGGGTCATGGATTTGGGGAGGGGCAGGGCCGGGTGCCCCACCCCCTGTCTACGCCACTGAAAATGGGGTATTTTGGAAAAATGATTTTTGAAAAGTCGCATTTTGGGACAATTTTTTTGGGCCATTTCCCAAAAAGGGAAAATGGGCCGGCGCCGCAAATTGTCGACCATATCGATCGAATCGATCGATTGACCGTTTCGGTCAAATCGGCTGCTAACAAGACAATTTTTTCGAGGAAAAAGCGTTAGCTTCTCGCCTCACTTCGTTCGGCGAGATATTAACTAATGTCTTCCGTTCGTCAGCGCGCCGGCGAGCTGATTTGTGCTAGCTTTTGTCAAATATCGATCTAGAAACATCGCTAAATTGAGGTATAATCACAAGCGAGTCAATAAAAAATAAAATCTTGCGAGTTGACTTCAAAAACGTAAGCATGTTATCGAGTAGCGGTGTTTATCATGTTCCTGTTAACGTTTTGTCGATTTCTAAGGTTTCAGAGAATAATTACGAGGATAATCCAAGCCTAAACACGACTAGAGGTAGTTAAAAATAAAGAAAACACCAACGAAGCAGTGTAGTTTAGAGAAACATTGCAAAAAATAGCGCAAAGCGCGAAAATTTCGCGATTTTGGGTAAAATTTTCAAAATTTTAAAGTGGAAAATCGATTTTGGGAAAACAAAATTTTTAGGCTTATAATGTAAAATTTGTATTTTGGGAAAATGTTTTTGGACGATTTCCCAAAATGGGAAATGATAACCGGGGAAAAAACCTCTGGTCCCCATTGGGATTTTCTCTACTGACATTTTGAAAACTTGCCGCCGAGCGAAGCGAGGACGCGAAAATTTGCGTTTAAGCCATTTTTGGCTGTTTTCTCACGTCAAAAGTGCATTTTAAGGTTTTTCTGCTGTAACTCAGGCGAAATATATAGAAATTTCCCGGATATCGGGAAATTCCCAAATTTCAATCTGCCGGTGTTAGCATAAGGTCAAGAAAAAAGTTTCCCGAAATGATACCATTTCGGGAAAAAACCCTGCTCCCGATCCCGTCCCCCCCTCCCGACCGACCCCTGCCCACCCCCCCCCCCCAAAATTTATTTCTTGCTGCGAAAATCCAAAATTTTTCGCGCGCGATTATTAACTATTAACGTATATTGTCGATCGGCGAGCGGGGCGAGCCGAGCGATTTTGCGATTTTGTACCCAAAAAGTCATTTTCCCATCGATTTGGGGAAAATTGCCTCTCCCCTTACCCCCCCCCCCCTCCGGTGCCCACCCCCCCTCTCCCCCCGCCCCCCCCCCCTCTCCCCCCTCCCCCCTCGTCCCCAAAAAGTGGCCAGCTGCTGATAGAATGTTTTTGGCTTCAACATGTAAACATACAAGCGAGTGCTCGTGCACAATTGTGTACCTGGTACTCAGTTGTGGGGGGGGTCACAAGCGAGTGCTCGTGCACAATTGTGTACCTGGTACTCAGTTGTGGGGGGGGGGTCACCAGGTACTCAGTTGTGGGGGGGGTAGGCCGTTATTGTGCAGATGATGTTTTCTGCTTGATAACTAAGAGTGTGACGTTTGTCACACTCTTAGTTATTATGTACTCTTGGTAACAGTAATTTCAGTGTATATGGTAATTTATAGCACTCCAACTATTATACTGTGTCAATAATTCACGGCACTGCCTGAGTTTAAAATAAAATGCAGCGTACAGTTTTAATGCATTTTTTCAAGAGGTCTATTTTTAAACAATGGTGGCATGTGTGGTGATACGTGTATAGTGGGCGGGGTCTTGACAAGTGCTAACACTGAGGAGATTACGGCCTTTACTTGGGTCTATTCTGCATTTTTTTATTTAGCCAAAAACTTCTGTTTCTGTTTTCAGAATAAACTATGGGAAATGGCAACGTCATTTGCCAATTACCGTGTTTGACCAATTTAACCGCATCGCAGGTGCGTGCGGGTTCAACGGTGTAAAACCGCATCACAGGTGCATCTTCAAAGTGACCTGCGTAACCGCATCCGCGGTGCAGCTTTCACGTGACCCAAATATCCGCTACGCGGATGCGGTTGTTAAATATTTAATTTCCCGTTTAATTGGTTTAACTGGTACTTGAAATTAATCCGAAGTGTAGGGGGAGCAGGCATAGGAAAGATTGATAACCTGCAACGGGAGTTCAGCTGATGGTCCCGTGGTGTAGTGGTTAGCATGTCTGCTCCGGAGTCAGAAGGGCCGTGGTTCGATCCCCGGGCGGGACCAATTTTTTACTTTCAATGGTGAGTGAAAAGCTGAACCTCCCTCTTCCCTTCTCTCTTCTAGGTCCTGGTTTCGTGGGTACAAGGGTGCTTGACGCCTCCCGTTCGGGCTTGTCCTTGGTTTCCTCCTGGCACGCCGTTGCAGGGGAAGCAGGCATAGGAAAGATTGATAAGCCTGCAATGGGAGTTCAGCTGATGGTCCCGTGGTGTAGTGGTTAGCATGTCTGCTCCGGAGTCAGAAGGGCCGTGGTTCGATCCCCGGCGGCGGGACCAATTCTTTACTTTCAATGGTGAGTGAAAAGCTGAACCTCCCTCTTCCCTTCTCTCTTCTAGGTCCTGGTTTCGTGGGTACGAGGGTACTTGATGCCTCCCGTTCGGGCTTGTCCTTGGTTTCTTCCTGGTCCACCAGCCCTGGTAGAAGCGCTACATGTGGCGAGGCTGCCTCAGGACCCGGATTGGACTCCTGTCTCCGGTCCCCCAGTAGTTGCTTCTGGTTGGTTGGATCTAAAGGGGTCTGGAACGTGTGTCGGGGGAGCACGGATCCCTTGGGCTCAGAATGCCCTGCGCTGGATGCGCTCTCGGTTCGATTCCGAGTTGAGTAAGCCGCGGGACGCGTCTTAATTGAAACCCGGGGGAGATGTAGGGGAAGCAGACATAGGAAAGATTGATAAGCCTGCAATGGGAGTTCAGCTGATGGTCCCGTGGTGTAGTGGTTAGCATGTCTGCTCCGGAGTCAGAAGGGCCGTGGTTCGATCCCCGGCGGGACCAATTCTTTACTTTCAATGGTGAGTGAAAAGCTGAACCTCCCTCTTCCCTTCTCTCTTCTAGGTCCTGGTTTCGTGGGTACAAGGGTACTTGACGCCTCCCGTTCGGGCTTGTCCTTGGTTTCTTCCTGGTCCACCAGCCCTGGTAGAAGCGCTACAGAAGCACCCAGGATGCGGTCGATCGATCGGAAAAATCTATAAAACAGAAGCAGCCGGAAACAATTTGATATCCTTCCTGGTTTCAAACCGAGTTGGCTGTTGTGAAATACTTGTAGTAGCGTTTTTTTGACGTTAATTAACGTTAGTACAATTAGTAAACTATGGATAATTCATAAACGCCCACGAATTTGAAAGACAAGCAAATCCAAGCATACGTTACGTTCCTTCCCTGCATCTGATCGTTAGCTACGTTCTAGTTTGTCGAACACGCATTGCTACAACTTCCAAATAAATAATTAAACTTCTCAAACACAAGCTATTTTGTTACTTCGGCAATTCAAGTTAATGGCATTTTTTTGCCAGGCCATATTCTGGATCCAAACAGTATTAAACAACGAAAAATATTATTTCCCAAAAAGCAGGGATGGGAGTCTCCGTCTCGGTCTCGGTTTCGACAAAAACCCCAGACCAGGCTGGTCTCGGTCACGGTCTCGGTCTCGACTTCTCAGGTCTCGACGTTTGCCGAAAGTCTCGACTTTTGAAAATTATTCCAATACCTAAGCAAATTTATTTTCTGAACTCACTTTTCTCTGCAGACATTTTGATTTTTTCGAACTAAAACAGTTACCGTTTCGCCTCGCTTCGCTCGGCGATTGTTTTATTTGTATCGAATTCGAGATTGGAGGCATAAGATCCTGCTTTTCTGACACTGGAACCTTGCAGAGCAACGTTGGTATGCAAGAGAGCAGCACATACATACTTACCCTTGCTCTGCAAGCTGCTGTTACATAATGTTTTTTAATTTCACTTTCTATCGTCGTTGTTTTTGCACAAACTGCTCCAAGCTCCCACTTGGCAACGCCTTGAAAGCTTGAATTTTATGGGTGAGCAAAATTATACCTTAGCAAAGGCTTTGTTTTGTAGTAGGGTAGGACATTCTCATAAGTCCTTCGCTGGATACAAAATCTGAAATTAGCATGTCGTGTCGACTAGGCGCAAAGATTAGGCCAAAGTTAGGCTTTTATTGAAGATTAAATGAATTACTGAATCAGTGTCGACGTGAAACAATTTGATATATATGAAAAATGAAGAAAAAACTGGAAAAATGAGGCAATTTTGAAAGTCTCGACTTTCGCTGGTCTCGACCGAAAAAAGTCTCGGTCTCGGGTTTCAGGTCTCGGTCTCGGTCTCGGTCTCAGTCGCCTTCAAGGTGTACGTTCACGACGCGGAGGACGAAAAAATTTCCACGGGTGATGCCAACGAAACCTACCGCATGGCTAAGAATCACTACGTGAAGGGTCTGGCGTACGGGCAGATAGATTTTGACTGATGGAATGATGAGTACCGTAGGCAAAATATGAGCATACATGACACACAGTTGTGTGAATGTTTCGTTGTAGGTTAATGGTTATGTGCAATGACGTGCGGGATGGGTTTACCTTTAAAGCAAATGCAATAAAAATGATCTCGTGGGCATAATGTGGTGCAAATGTAGCTGTTTCAAGGGGTACTCGTACCCCTGGACCTTTGGAGACCGGAACCGAAATCCCACAAATATCCCGTTGATTTTTCCGAAATTCCCCGCTCAACCTGTGGTTTCTCAGTGGAATTACGGGGAGGGGCAAGGTTGTAGTTTAACAATTATCCCCATTGTTAAATCGATCCCAAAATCCCTTTTTTAAAAACAATACTTGGCTCGCTTTCTCTGCTGAATTCCCGTAGTGTTGTTTCAGTAGCCCATTTTAGTTTCAGTTTCAGTTTCAGTTTCAGTCGACAGCCTGAGTTAATTTCAGTTTCAGTTTCAGTTTCAGTCAGATACCAAAAATAATTTCAGTTTCAGTTTCAGTTTCAGTCGTCACCCCAAAACAGTTTCAGTTTTAGTTTCAGTTTCAGTCGCCGGTCGAAATTAATTTCAGTTTCAGTTTCAGTTTCAGTCGGTGACGCAAAATAGTTTCAGTTTCAGTTTCAGTCGGTGACGCCAAACAGTTTCAGTTTCAGTTTCAGTCCATGTTTTAGAATAGTTTCAGTTTTAGTCCGGCTTTTTCAGTTGAAGTCATCGCCCAAAAAGATGAATTTCAGTTTTCGCATATTTGTAATTTAAAACTGTTGAAGCTGTAGTTTTATTTTAAATATCAGCTTCTATGTCAGTTCTGAGTAAAACAGTTTTATCTAATATACTGTACTTGCAATCCAATCATTTTCTTTGTGAAGACAAAAAATTAAGATTCGTTCAGAATTAAGTTTTAATAGTTGCTTTAATAGTTTAGTAGTTGTGAAGTTTGACTATACTAAACTTAGTAAAAACGTTGCTGTTGTCTGACTTTATTCTCTAGGATAAGACTAAACTACAGGTAACAACAGTGGTGTGTGATGTTGGAGAATTGTCCGGACCTGACCGACTGAGAACGACAAAATAGATTACAACGGTTTATTTAAATTTAGACAAAAACTTGACGACGAGATTAGAACAAACATAAATTTCAACCAAAATATGACTTTGACGAAAATACTGTTACAACACCAAAACGCCCGGCAGAAGCCGGCAGAGCGACAAGGCAAGAAACTTGACCAACGACCAATTCGACTAACCCCCAAAGTTCAAACCCAAAAGATTGCGACCCAACCGTTCTCAACAAGACTTATATCCACACTACTTCTAAACAACCCAACATGGAAGAATACAACTATTAGCTATCGAACCTACGAATTTAGACAAGAGTGATGTGAAATGTTTGAGCGTTCAACAAATGAAATGTTATTTTCACTTAGGCTTAGAATCTCAAGCATAATTTATATCTTTCCTGTCGGTGCTAACTTCACATAATACCCCCTCTTTTGGCCCCGGGCGGCCTCGGACGGGTCCACTAAGTTAGACGACTTGATAAAAAGAATATTACTCACAGGTACCTTAGGTACTAGTAAAGATAAAACTTTTGTGAAAATTACGTAAAGATAAAAAGAAACGACTGCGGTGAACATACACCATACCACGGTTGAGCACACAACTTTTCTAACATGCTAACCGGCCGACGGTAAAACTACTCGTAACTCAATCGAGACATTTTTGACAAAACTACCGCAAAAACTTACTTACCTACTTCAAAATAACCTACGTAAAATTTGAAATTCCCGCCCGAGTACACCCAGGTACCAAAAGAGTAGGGAGCACCGACAGGAAACAACAGCAAAAATAAGAACAAAAACCCAACATTGTGAATATATATAAGTGACAAGAAAAATTATTATGCATAGAGGTATTAAACAAAGGCAGTATAAACAAGAAATCAAAAAATTGTACATGGAATTAGCAGCCAAGATGGAATGAAGTAGCAAGAACAATGCCAAACAAAATACTAGATTAGTAAAAACAAAAGAAAAAGGTAGTGTCATCAAGAAATTGTAGTATTCGAGGAAAAAGCAACGAAAATTTGGAAATAGAAAAAGAAGCATAAACCGTGTAACCCGATTTAGTAGAAAAACAGACAGAACAGAGATAGTGAAAAAAAAAAGTGACTATACCGACACCGACAGATACAACGGATATACCGAGGTGGCGAGCGCCCTGACGAAAGAAGAAATGAAAATGTCATCAATTAAACCCCAATTTTGAAATTTAATCCCTACGGCTCCCTCCCAACAATCACAACCAAGAAACTAGAACCCGAAAAGATACCAATCACCTAGACATTGATTAAACAACAATACAAAAATCACACAGAAATAGGGGCGGGGGGAGAGCGTCACGGGTGTGCAGAGACAGGGACACTGGCGGTTTTCTCCCCAGCACCGCAAACTGTTGCTATTCCATTCATAGAATCCTTCAACCAAAAGTTCATATGGCCGGATCCTACCACGGCTGACCGTAGCAGGCCTCGTGAGGCCTCCTGACCCTCGCCACCAAGTCCAACCCAAACCAAACCGAGCCACCAGGCACCCGGGACCAGGACTGAGCACAAGGCAAACGGCCAAACAGGCCGTAGAAGCAGCAGCCCGGCACCCCAACGGCGGTAGGAGGACCACAGACACTAAGGCCCCAATCCCAGAACCAAAAAGCAGGCTCCAGGAGGTAGAGACCCGCCAAGGCCCCAAAGGCCCTGACAACGCAGAGACCCAACCAGGCCACACAACCAAGATGGCAGGCACAGGCAACAAGGCCTGCCAACAAAGTCCAGCAAAGGCCAGGAAGACCCACCAAACCTGGCGCCGACGAAGATGACAGCCAACTACAGAGGCAAAAAACCCCGCAAGCCAGCACGGCAACCAAACCACTGGAAGCGGAACGCTTCACAAAGTCACTAGGGCAGCCAGGCAAGCCAACAACACCAGGCGCCCAACCAGATGACAGTCGCACAAAGCACAGTGCGCCCCAAAAAGTCCAAAAAGACCGGCCAAGCAGACCGAACCAACCAATGTCGGCCAACCGACCGACCAACCACAGCCAAAACCTGGCCACCGAAGAGTCCAGAGGCCTGCTACGACGGAGGACCAGTAGAATCCAGCCCCAGCAGCCACCGTCCAGACGTCATGGCAGTAGAGCACTGCGCCAGACCTTCGCACCAAGCAATGGGCGGTAAAATCCACTCCTGATCCATCCAGCACAAATCCTGGGGGGCACACCCGGCACTGAGGATGGGGGGTCGGCACCGGCACAGCACAGAAAAAGTTACAGGATTAACTAAAACACACAAAAACAAAAATTAAGGCAATCATATAAAGCACAGAAGAATCATGATTAATAAATGGCAAAATTAAACAAAACAAAATACTGACGATACATAGTTACAGCCCCACCTATGACTTTAGTAGCTCCAGAACCAATGGGAGAATCGCAGCCCCGGTATGCGGAGGAGAAACCCCATAGGCCTGTGCTTATCAAAGAGAATCTCAAAGGCAAACTAAACGAAACGGAATCAAAAAGGTAAAAAGAATGTTAAGGAGCGTGCGGCCCACCTCACCCGGTATGCGGAGACCGGAGCGGCCCGCAACTTAACACTCCAAAAGCGAGTGTGAAAAAAATGTAGGAGCACCAAAAGTTAAAAGTTGTAAAAAGGTTAAAAAGAAAAATCCAATCTGCTGTGTGGAATTTAGAAAATCAATGAAAATCAGAAATTAAAGTTTATTCCAAGAAGGATGTAGAAATTCAAGCGAAATATATTCAGAAAAGCGACTTTAAAGTAGTAAGGAGAAAGATCTATACGTACTAAAATCAAGGAAAAGGAAGAAAAAGTTTGAAATCGTTTACAAAACTCAAAGAATCCAAGGAATAAAATACTCAGATGAACAAAAGTTTATGAATTAAATCGTAAAAACAGTGAAAAGCACGAAAGTTATCAAGAAAATCATCTAAAAGAGTCAAAAATAGCACGACATGCGTCAAAAATCAAGTAGAATGACCCACACAGCAGATAAAAGTTAAATGTAAAAATAGTAAAAAGAAAAGAAAACGAGAGAACCCCCCACCCCCCATGATAAAACAGTAAAGATGAAAGAAAAAGATAAAAAGACTTTTAAGCACCAGTTTTTAGCACCAACCTGTAAATAAAGGGGCAAGAATATACACAAAAACTGCATGAGAACTTAGGGCGGGACGATCTTTCCGATCGCCGCCCGGTGGGCCCGCTGCCTGTCATTCCAAAGTTGTTCCATTTCGCGATTTAAATTTGGAAACAGTTCAGCGCGCAAAATCATCATAACTTTTCCCAACCAGTTGCGGTTTTTCTCCTTATGCACACGAATAATTTCACTAGTAATTTGGTTAGGAGACAAATTATCAATCTGCTTTTTATTCAAACCAATTCCCCAATACGGGTCACTGGTAGCTTCAACCAGCAGTCGGCAGCCCGAATCGCGCAAAAAGTCAACAAACTCTGGGCAAGATTTAGCCTTAGCACGCAGGACTTCAAGCATCACAAACGCGCGTACATGCATATCTTTGCCTTGCCACAATTTGCGAATCACAGAATCAGGTGGCAGCCAACCCATAATTTGTTCAGCGGCAAATTTGCAATAGAACGGATTCAAATACTCCGCACAAGCCTCAGCAGGGGCATGCCAACAAGCAAAAAAGAAAAGTTTGCGAAATTGGTACGCTTGTTCAGCCGTTTGAAAATAGTACCCCCACAATTCAACCCACCCATTTGCACCCGGGACCTTTTTCGGTTCAAGACGAAACATATTAGACGCCGGGTCAAAAGCACCTTGAAAGCGAGCAATCGGATGAAAGTAGGGAAAATTAGAAGCGCGCATCAAAACATGACCCAAACATTCATCAGTGACCTCCTTTGCCACCTTAATCATTGTTTTGGATCTTTGAGCCCATACCCGAATCAAATCTGCCGACTGCTGGAAACGCGAAAGAGACGGATAAATATTCACAAACGGAAAAAATCGCGAAATTAAATCAGCGAGCGCAGCAACTTTATAAGGCGCAAAACCAACAACTTGGAATGATTCAAAAAGAACTTCGTCATTCTGCAAAATAGCTGGAAATTTGATAGAAAGTTTCCAATATTCCGGTTCTTCCAACTGAATGCGGTAAGAAGGATGAGAAACCGGTTCCAATTTATCCCATGTGATGACAGGGCTTGCATCAGAAAAGAGAGTGTTAATAACCCCAAAATAATTTTCCATCGCAAAATCAGTCAATGCGAATGGAGCATGTTTCAAATTTCGAAAATAATTTTCCCAATACCGAAAAGAACTAGTAAAATAGGGATTCAAAAGCGAGGGATCCGATTCTGCAGCGAAATCGGGCAAAGTCACAACCTGCCATTCAAATTCCGAATAAACCCGCAATGGGACTGCCCGTCGATCATTTAGAATAGCTGACCACACAGCCTGATGATAATGTGGGTCAATTTCCTGCGGACCCTCGTACTTAGGGGCCCCTATAAGGGCACCATCATCAGTAGTGAGAGCAATCGATGGAGGCTTCATAGACCTGATTTCGCGGTCCAAAGTAAACCCACTGCGGTGCGTAACATGCGGTGGTGGGTCAGCATAAAAACGAGGGACCGCTTTTTCAACCAGATAGCGTGCAGAATATTTATACAAAACTTGCTTCGCATTTGCAGGATGGTCCCAAGGGGCCGCCACACATTCAAACTGTTCGCTCAAACTCGCAAAAGAGAGAAAATGTGACTCAGGCCACTGAATAGTAGGAGACGAGGGCAAAGTTGCCGAGTCCCTCAGTGAAAAAGTCTGTGACGGAATGTCTAAATTCAGTGAAGACAAATGTTCATCTTTATGCTGTGGAAAATCGCGTTTAGCATACTTAGGATCAGTTGAAAGAGGTTGTGAGGCTTCCTGAGCCTCCGCAGCTGCAGAAGTCCCAGGTTGTCCAGATGTGGACGAAGCCTCGTCCGAGCTAAAACGCACCGTAGCACGTGAAGCCGGGACTGAAGAAGAACGAGAGGGGCGATTTGTGCCCGGAGTAGGAGCAAACATAGGATCGGGAGTCAATCCCAAACCTGCAGATGGAGTGCCGGCAGGCGGGACACCCCCTTGCTCCGGAAAAGTAGAACCTGGAAAAATAATTTGCAAAATTTGAGTCAAAGAAAAATCAGAACGAGACATCAAAACATAAACAACCTCGATAGCATCCCACGGAGCTGGATGACCAATCCAGACTGACAAAAGTTCCTTAGAAAAACCCAAGGAAGCAAGCAGCGCGAATTGGACATCAGTAGAAATTTGAGGCATGCGGTGCCAAAATGCATCAGAAAATGAAGTTCTAGCTGCAACAGGTAATGAGCCCAACCCAGGCGTGCGAAAATTTAGATGTGGCATGAACCACTCTACTTGTGACTGATCCGCCTGTTGTAAACTCGGCTGATTTTGCACATTCCAGATAGGGACTGTAGGGGTAGGGGAGGGAGAGGTAGGAGCGGAGTGGGAAACGGGACGGGGAAGAGACATACGTAAAGGACAACTCATGCGCGGCTGAAAAGCAGGTGTGGACGTCGGCTGATGACGTAAAAATTGAAAAGACTCACTGAAAGTAGGGGGGCGCATCACCCCAGTTTGAAGAGAAACCGACGCCGAAGAAGTAGAAACAGGCAAATTTAAACGTGGCGGAGCCGGCCAAGCTCCAAGTGGAGCCGGAACCGGCTGCGGCGATGGCTCAACGGCCATTTGCCCCGCCAAAGAAAGAGAATCAGCCACCAAATTTGCAGGAACTAAAACTGAAGTGTACCGCTGGGGCCCTTGTTCGGTCTGCACTGTAATCCCTACGGCTCCCTCCCAACAATCACAACCAAGAAACTAGAACCCGAAAAGATACCAATCACCTAGACATTGATTAAACAACAAAACGTAGGTTATTTTGAAGTAGGTAAGTAAGTTTTTGCGGTAGTTTTGTCAAAAATGTCTCGATTGAGTTACGAGTAGTTTTACCGTCGGCCGGTTAGCATGTTAGAAAAGTTGTGTGCTCAACCGTGGTATGGTGTATGTTCACCGCAGTCGTTTCTTTTTATCTTTACGTAATTTTCACAAAAGTTTTATCTTTACTAGTACCTAAGGTACCTGTGAGTAATATTCTTTTTATCAAGTCGTCTAACTTAGTGGACCCGTCCGAGGCCGCCCGGGGCCAAAAGAGGGGGTATTATGTGAAGTTAGCACCGACAGGAAAGATATAAATTATGCTTGAGATTCTAAGCCTAAGTGAAAATAACATTTCATTTGTTGAACGCTCAAACATTTCACATCACTCTTGTCTAAATTCGTAGGTTCGATAGCTAATAGTTGTATTCTTCCATGTTGGGTTGTTTAGAAGTAGTGTGGATATAAGTCTTGTTGAGAACGGTTGGGTCGCAATCTTTTGGGTTTGAACTTTGGGGGTTAGTCGAATTGGTCGTTGGTCAAGTTTCTTGCCTTGTCGCTCTGCCGGCTTCTGCCGGGCGTTTTGGTGTTGTAACAGTATTTTCGTCAAAGTCATATTTTGGTTGAAATTTATGTTTGTTCTAATCTCGTCGTCAAGTTTTTGTCTAAATTTAAATAAACCGTTGTAATCTATTTTGTCGTTCTCAGTCGGTCAGGTCCGGACAATTCTCCAACATCACACACCACTGTTGTTACCTGTAGTTTAGTCTTATCCTAGAGAATAAAGTCAGACAACAGCAACGTTTTTACTAAGTTTAGTATAGTCAAACTTCACACTTCCATGAAAACCATGCCGGATCAGGGTCGGGTGGCAAGGTCCTACAACCTTCAAGGGTCATTCCTAAAATTCCATCTTTTGCGCTCCGCGCGGAGTCTATATTAATTCAGCACGTGCCAGTCTTGCTACCCTGCGGAGACGGTGTAGGCCGGAATGATTCGGATCAACCCGCGGCACTGTATTCTCTTACAAATTCCCCCCCCCCTCCTAAAATTCACTCTTTCCTAAATAACACCTGGCAAAAGAGAATACACGACACAAGGAACCTTGTTGTCTATATGTACATGAAATAGTTTTTAGCCTCACAGGCTATTGACAAGTGGTACTCTGAGGTGAAGTATTACCGATGGTCAAAAGAGAATACGCGACACAAGGAACCTTGTTGTCTATATGCACCTGAAATAGTTTTTAGATTCGGTACACCGTTGCACGTAATCTGTGACATCCTTGTACAGTGTCGGCCACCAGAAGGTCCGGGAGATGCCATGAATGGTTTTATCTCTCCCTCCATGGGCAGCTGCCTTCACGTCGTGGTAATCGCGGATCACCCGTAGCCTCCAATTGGGAGGTACACAGAGTAGATTGTTACCTGTAGGATCGTTACATAGAAGTTCTGCTTCGGGACCTAGAGCATGCAGGTGGGCCGAAGCCTTGACTTCTGCCGCATAATTCAGGTCCTCACCCTCAAGTCGATGGTCCTTCAGAAAGTGGATTAGGGCTTTAGCATAAGGAGGGTACCGTGCTTGTTAAATAATCATCTGTGGGCTGGCCTCGGCGGGGCCTCCGCTGGGGACGTCAACAACCTGGCATACCTCACCTTCTGGGGTAGCTTCATCGTCATTGGGAAGTAAAACCTTCCTTGCCCATTCAGGGTCCTCGTATTTCTTACCCGTGAGGGGACTAACAGGATAGCGGCTTAAGACATCAGCGTTGGCGTTGCTTGCCCCCTTGCAGTATACAATTGTAAGATTATACCCGCCCAGTCTTGCCGCATAGTTGACTAACCTCTTATTGGTTTGTCGCTTGGTCATCAGTGCACACAAGGGTTTATGGTCCGTATACACCGTAAAATGTCTAGGACCGTCCAGATACTCGTCAAAGTAGTTCACTCCCCAGTAGATGCCCAAGGCTTCCCTTTCTATGACCGCGTAACGGCATTCCGCCTCCAGAAGAGTCCGACTGGCATAAGCAATCGGATGCTCATCACCGTCCTGGATCTGTGACAAGACCGCACCTATTCCATAACCACTCGCGTCCGTAGCCAGAATAAATTCCAGCTCGAAGTTGGGGTGCCTCAAAATGGGCGCTGTACACAGTAGTTGTTTCAATTGGGCAAGTGACTCCATTTGCTCTGGACCCCATTCAAATGCTGCCCCCTTGCGGCGGAGCTTGTTGATGGGTTTGGCCAGTTTGGCGAAGTCGGGAATGAACCGAGAGTAATAGTTGAGCTTACTCATTATGGATTGGACATCCTTTACCGTCTTTGGGTCAGGTAGTTCGGCCACTGGTCTTACCTTCTCATCATTGGTCGCTATCCCCTTCGAGTTGATGACACATCCCAAGTAGATGAGTTCAGTCCGTACGAAGTGGCATTTCTTGGGGCTGATTTTCAGTCCCGCCCGCATAAGTCGTTTGAATACCTCTCGTAGAATGGCCACATGCTCCTCGAAGGTCTTAGTGAAAATCAGTATGTCGTCGTTATACACCATGACATTGGCTTCCAAACCTCGAAGCTCGAATGTCATAATGGCCTGGAATTTACCTGAACCTGAATTGATACCGAAGGGTACCCGTGTAAATTCAAACTGGCCCAAAGGCGTCGATATCGCAGAAATCGGGATGCTTTCCTCTTCTAGGCCTATTTGCCAGAACCCCTTTACCAAACCAATGCTTGTAAAATATCTCATACCTTCAAATGAAGATAACAAGGTATTGATTTTTGGAAGCGGGTGGCCACAGGTGAGGGCCACCAGATTCACCGGTCGATAGTCAATGACAAGTCGCATACCGCCCTCCATTTTTCCAGCATACAGTATGCAGGAAGCCCATGGTGAAGAAGATGGTCGAAGTATACCTGCGTTTAGCATGTCCTTCACGTCGATTTTCAGTTGTTCCAACTTGTGGTGAGACATTGGTCGAGGTTTGTGATATATGGGCTTAGCGCCACCAACGTCGATGCGGTGCTTGCCGCCATTGTATAAACCAATGTCGTATTTGGAGTGAGACAGAATGTCGGGGAATTCCATAAGTAGTCTTACAACCTGCATCTTTTGCTGAGTCGTCAGCGTAGCCTTGGTGATCCTATACTGCTCCAGTAGTTGAGTCCCCTCAGGTGTAGGTAGAGAAACATCTTTAGGCACTGGTAAATTGTAGTCAGTACGTAACCTAGGGGCTCGATCCTCCTTGTTGTCATACCCCGGTAGCTCGCGACTGGTGTACGAGTCATATGGGTTGGAGTCAATGGTATCATCCACAACAATAGAAAACATAGGATAACCTGTATATGAAAGACTGGGTTCCTATACATTGTAGTTGGCTAGGGAATTTACCCCAGCTCCTGGTCCCATAGGCGCAAGTCGTTTAAAGACTGGCCTACGTCTTGCCATCCGTCGTAGTCCATGGCGGACTGTTCTGGTTGGTGGACCAATGGTGGTTGAGCTTGCTCACGTACCTGCATTTCATAGAACGTTCGCCGTAGCTCCGAGGCCAAATGATCGGCCTTGTCATGAAGAGAGTCGGTGGTCTCGGTAGTAGCCGGTAGTAGTAGTAGTAGTATAGTGGCCAGTGGCAGAGGAGGGTCAGGGGCTCGTTGCCTCTGTGCCGCTCTCTTTTCCGCAGTCTTTTCAGCTAGCGTTTGCAAGCGAATAGTTCGTTCCTTACCACGCATTGCCTGGGGCAAGTCGGCCAGGTAAAACTGGGTTATTTTGTGCTATCTATAATTTCCTCCATTCACAAGTGTTTTTTCTTCAGATAAATAAGGACAGCGGTCTCGACAACGCCTTCCTGACGGTGAACAACTCCGCAAGGGCTGAATCGCCGGTCGAGTGGGATGACAACGAGAACGAAACCGCGACTGCCTACCCATCCGAGGGCGTTGGGGAAGATGGTGCTGATAAGAAAAGGGAGGATGATTCGGAATCAGTGTAAGCTGGCATTTTTCAGGTTTTCTCGTAGGGGATATGAGACAAAAAAGAATTCCGCCAACACGAAAGGCTGCGCCGCCGACATCAAAGGTGCCGACAAGGAAAGATAAGGGGGTGGCAGACCTGTATGGGAGGTGGCAGACTACTTTAGGGGACACACCCCCGCCTAACAGTAAAAATTGCCTTAGCGGTTGAAACTTTTCGTACAACACCCCATGCGAGCGTCGATTTCCGCGTACAGGTCTATGACGACGAAAAACCAGCCGCCGAAGAAGAAGATTTCGGAATCAGTCATTCGGGTGCATCCCCCGCATGGTGCTGCCAACAAGGTTGCTTTGTTTTCCACTTTTCGTTTTTGTCATTCTATTCCGCATGTGGAACTTTTTTGGTAATCAGATTGTGTTTCAGCCTGCTCGCAGTAGGAAGTTTTCGCTGAACGCTGAGCCCAACTACCGCCCGAATCGAAAAGAAGAGGGGGGTTATGTAGATCGTTGGCTACCGAACTGGCAAATTTATTCATACCGATGTTGAGAAATGGTGGTGACTGCGATGGAAAGGCAAAAACTGTCAGCTGGATGGTAAAAAAAGGGGAACAACACCCAACGGTCTTTAGTGAACGAGAAAAGGTAATTTTAGGAGGGGGACCGGACCCCAGTCGTTTACATAGACGGCAACAACAGCACTCAAAACTTGGGTCTCTCGAAAATGAGGGCGGCGGCCAGCACAAGCCTCACTATAGCAAAGTCTGGCGATCGTTACTCCTCTCGTTCAACTACTAGGTTCACCTTTTACCTAGGCCAGTGAGCAAAATATGATGGATTTGAATTTCATATGTGTGGAGCTATCAAGCATTATCTCAGGACGGGGAAGTGACGAGGGATACGGTAGTTTGAAAAAGTGTCATGAATTAAGAAGAAAAGTGACAGGTGTAATTTTAACGGCTACATTTTTATGAATGATAAATGGGCTCAAAGGATTTATCGGCATTTACGCAGTTGGGTTAGTAGCAACATGAAATCTCAACTCACCAACCGGTAATATTATAGTGCGCCATTCTCTGAAACATCTCTGGGGACAGAGGTCCCAGAGCGTTTTCAGGAAGTGACGGATCTGTACCAAGCCTGCTAACCTCCAGCAGTTTCCCATCCAACTCATTCTCGAACGCAATTGTGTTGACATCTACGCCTAGTCACGCGGACGCGCCTCCGGTGTCCTCAGAGGATCCGTAGAGGGCAGAGAATTCCGCCTCATCTTCGGACTCCGGAACGCCCCTTGGCTCGTCGTCGCTTGACACCTCGCTCAGGAGTGCTAGCGTCGCCACGTGCTGCGCTGCCCCGCGCCGGCGAGTCTTGCGCTTTTGGGCGCCTTTCTCACGGGCGGGTTCAGCGGAGGCACGTTCCTTGTCGGTGGGAGGCTGCACATCCTGACTGGTCGTTCTCCGGATGGGGGTCGCGAGGGCCTCGCGGCGCTCGGGGTCCTCCAGAGCTCGACGCACCACCAGTCTCGCTGCCTGGGTTGTCGGAAACACGATTCTCTCGATTACGGTTCCCGCGCCGTTCCTGGGAGGTTCCTGTGGGGTCGATGCATCGGCAGGAAGGCAGCTCCTGGTGCCGGTAAGGCGGGCAGAGGGGTTTGCGGGGTCAATACCGGCCGCGCTCCCGCCTGTCCTTCCTTTCGCAACGGCGCTCCAACAGTGGTGTTGACGGCACCAGTGGTGGTAACAATGGCGTCAACACATTAGTTTCAAAGATAGTGACGAGCGAATTCGACCTGGTATTTTCGCGCGCTGCCCTAACAACCAATTTTTAATGTCGCCGAGCGAAACGAGGCGAAACGGTAGCTCTTTTGTGTCAAAAATCCCTTCTTGACAGCAGGTAATTTGATCGGAAATTAGAACAAAAATTCGATTAAGTTGATGGCATTTTTACGCGGTGGAAAATTGATCTTTCCAGTGTCTACCTACAGCAAAGCAAGATCAGCGGAAGTCAATCCCACTAATCCCACGCCAATCCCATGGGATTGAACATCGGATCCCATCCCATCCCATCATTTTTTCTGGTCAAATGTGCCTGCTGGCATTTTGACTTGATGAAAATTCGCTACCGTTTCGCCTCGCTTCGCTCGGCGAACTAAGAATTTGTTTCGTAGTATTTTCGGGCATTGCGCGCGAAACGTTTCCCAATTTTCCCATTTTTCGACCTTTTTGGGGTCATTTTCGCCTATATGTAATGTAAGGGCCAGACCGGGCCGGCCCTACCCCGATTTTTTTGTTTGACAAATGTCCTGGGTGGCTTCTTGATGGAAAGTGATGAACTCACCGAGCTCGGATGCTCGGAATCACCCCACACGGTTGGATTGCCGCTGGCTGGTCCTCACGTGTCGCTTTGCTCGATGGTCCATTTCAAATCAGTCGATGGTGGTTGTTCCTTCGCTCTCCGTGGGCTTTTTCGGTGTTACGACTGATCCCTCATGTTTTCGTATTCCACTTCGCCATGTCATAGCCGCAATCCGTGCGAAATGCTAAGCAAGGCATCGGCAATGTCCGTTTGGCAGGCAAAGGTCCAGCTATTGATTGCTCGCCTAGCTAGTGGATAGCTAGCAGCAAGGCGCCGCCGTGGCCCATTAGTAATTCTGGAAAAAGGGAAATGGTATAGCATTCACGTTTGGCATGAGTTTTGTTATGTGAACATAGTATACATTTCAGTAGGTAGGACAGGGGATTTTTTGCAGTTTGTCGGTCAGTTATTTTCGAGCAGGTTAACCACGAAGACGATGCCCATCGTAAGTAAGTAAGTAAGCAAGGTAAAATAGGTAAGCTAGGGAGGTAACAAAAGTCTCGGATTGGATTTAGGTTGTTCGTTCTTGTCGCCGTTATCTCTTTTCAGAGAAACGACATCAATCAACGCCCAGGTGGACCCGAATTGCGACCCAGCTGTGATACCCGACGAAGATCACCCAACTGTGATCGCGTCGTTCCCCCTCCCTTGGGGACCTAAATCACCATCACCGGTCGCCGCGCGCCGACGTATCGTGCGCCAGGGTGGCTTCAACGTGTTGGTGTGTATTCTCCGGGCTGTTAGCTTGCTCAACTAACATTCTTGTATTCAGTGGTCATCCAACAAGTAATGTTCATCCTGCTGGCCCTCGGAGTGTATCCCATGGTCGGCGCCATCAACGCACGGCACATGGCTGGCTATGTGGTTGTGCTGCTGAGCATTCTGGTCTTGCTATACATGATCCTGTACTTCAATGTCATTGTGCCGATTCAGTATTGTATTCGACCGAATATGAATGCAATGGTGAGTCACCTTAACGCGTTAGCTTTCTTTTGCTTGTAGGCTGCTTCATCTGGTGTGTTATTAATTCGATATTTTCGATTTATTGCTTCGATACAATTTCTTGCTATTATCGGCTGTTACAGAGGATTACTTGAGTCAAAGCGTTGGCCATTGAATTAAAATCTTTGCAAAACAAACTGAAATGTAAGTATATACTACGCATTTTTGGTTTCAGCAATTCACCGCAATCGAAATTGCGAAGTACGCACCGATATTCCTGTTCACGTTTATCCTATTTGCTGAACTGGGCCGGAGGACGCCGTGTTCTGGTGTGTCTACTGCACGTGGTCGTTCTTCGACCCGGATCGCTACATCACCCACGTGCTGGAAGATCATGCGGACGAGCCACCGCAGTTCTTCTGCCGTCAGTGCGAAGAGATCTTCGAGGAACCGGATGAGTTCATGAAGCATGACACCTGTGAGAAGCAGGTGGCCATTGAACCTGGGCAGTCCCTGTACGCGACCCAGAAGGCGCGATACGGGCATACCACCAGGAAACCACTGATCCCGCCTGAGCCTTCACGCCCCCGACGCGGTCCGCCGTCTGGATTCGACGATACGCCGATGGCACCGAATAATCCGGACTACGGCCGGCAGCCGTTCTACCCGTTCAAATGCGTCGTGTGCGCACAGCTGTTTCAATACCAGATGTCCTACCAGCGTCATCTGTACCGTTTCCATGGCGACGGTCGCCATGAGGAGGATCACGAGTCGCGCCAGCAGCGCAAGGCTCGCCGGATGATGCAACGTGGCTACGAGCCGTGGTACCTGAGGGAGCTGAAGCGACTGTGAGGCGGCAGGATGGATCGCGGCGATCGAAATATAAATCTGGAGGATTCAGAGAGTGAGTCGTCTTCGGACGACTCGGAATCCGATGAGGACATCATCATCGACGGAGCGGAGGTGGAGGATCAGGGTGGTGACGGCTATTTTGGGGATGGGAAGCATGCGAAGGCGAAACAACCAGAGGTCTTCAATTGCCGCGAGTGTGACCGGGTGTTTCAGTCGAGATAGGCGTTGACCTATCACAAACGACGTCATGTCGAGGATCGGGAGAAGGCGGACAAAGCGCGACGGGAGGAGGTCCAGGAGCTGGCACATCGCGTTCGCTTCCAGTGTCCTGATTGCGCCGAGTATTTCCTTCAGCTGGATGACCTGAACAACCACCGGACGGACAAGGATCACTGGGGTCTGGCTGAGGACACGCTCAGCCTGCTAATGCCGGATGGCGTCATGCCGACTGAGGGGGAGGATGGGGAGGATAATGATGCGGAAGAAACCGCGGAGCCGATGGTCACCAGGAAGAAGGGCACGGTCACTATTCGTCCGGAAAAAGGCAAGGAGGATGCCAAGGGGTCACCTGCCAAGAAGGGATCGTCGGGTGGCGATGAAGCTGCAAAGGGGGCGAAGGGGAAGGGAAAAACTGCGACTGATGACTCCGGGACCGAAACAGAATCTGAATCGGTCACGCTTTCACCTCGGGTTGCCCGTCACCGTGGGGCGGCAGGTGCTGAGGCACCGGAATCTCCCAAGAAGGCTGCCTCAGCCTCCCCACGCAAATCCGGGAGGTCGCCAGCCCGCAGTGAGCCTGCCGACGCTCCGGAATCGCCTCCCAAGCAAAAGAAGTCCGCGTCTGGTGCGGACACTCCTCCACCATCCCCGCCTCGCACGAGGCGAGCTGATAAGGGAGCGGAACCGGAGAAGGAAGCGCGTGCCCCTCGCCAACTAAGGAGTGCTGATGCTTAACGATGGTGGCAGGGTGGCAACAGGCGTGGCCATGCTGTGGTTTTATTATAAGGAATCCATGGCGTTAAGTTTACGCTTGGAAGGATTTTGCGTGTATATTGTGTTAGCTTGGTCGGTGTGTGCTTTCTTGCTTTTTTTACTTTTTGGGATACTGATTATTTCGGCTTTCATTTTACATATTAAGTAATTTGCTTGATTTCGATGTCTGTAAATTATGCGTGACTGTTTGTTGCCTTTTTCAGCGAAATTGCATTCAGTTTTTTGGCGTGAAGCGTTCATTTATTGCTTCATCACGTAGGATGTACTGAAAAAATGAACGTAGTCTGATTTGTTGTGAGTTGTCAATTGTGTCCTTTTATTCGTCGAATGCCGAATCGATCTGTAATGTTATCGCTGGAGCTGATCTTAATCCAAACTCGAGAAACTCGTTGTATAAACTGGATGGCTGCAAGTATTCGGTAGTACGTAACCTAGCCTTGTTCCTACTATCTTGACTGTGTAACTGTGCATTTTGCACTTTCGCCGGAGCGAACACGGTCCCGGACCACAGCAAGGCACAGGTGTTCCTCACCAATCAGTCCAGTGCCACCTAGAAGCTGTTGGCCAACCTCGCCGCTCAACAGTCCCCACCGAAGGACATTCACCAGCTGTCGATGAACGAGATCGTGAGCTTCATGAAGGATCAGTACGACCCTCGACGATTCATCGTGAGGGAACGGTTCAATTTCTGGAGCGACATGCAAAGGAAGCCGGGGAGACGATCCAAGAGATGGCAGCCACGGTTTTTTAAATGTAACTTTTGAACGACAAAAGATTTTTACTTACTTTTTTTTTATTTTTTGTGGCCACTAAGTCCCCTAAACGCCTACCAAGTTTCAAATTCGTACCTCAAAAAATGAGCTTCGTTTTGAGCGCACACTGTAAACTTACAGGTGTTTCGTGTATTTTTTCCTGCCACTTATTTGCGAAACCACTCGGGAACGACAGCTCGTAGTGAAATGAACTTTTTTTGTTTGAAAGGTCTCCTGACGGCAATTTGAGCCAGCTGGTTTTCGTAATTGTAGCATTTCGGGTTCGCTGGCAATTTGCCAAAATGTGGTTTTTCGTGCAGTCAAACGCAAATAATTCTTGACGGGTAACTTTACAAGTCATGCTGTAAAAGCAAAAAATGATCATGTGAATTGGCTTCATATGCTGTGAAAACGTGGTTGATGTGCTGTTTACCAGTGGCGAGCAATATGCGCGTAAGTGCGACAAGCAACACCTCAAGGCTCACTGCATTCAGGAATGTTTCTGTTTTATTTCAGGATGACACTATTTAGCATAAGGCTTGCCGGTGCGATGTTCCAGGCCAGGTGCAAATTTCAAAGCAATTGAATAAACTTCACTAGAGTTATTGGATGATCCTTTTCAATGCCTTGCGCTGTGCGATCTGTATGCACACAAACGTACATAATATGTGCATGCACAGCCACACATAAAGGTGATGTTTCAGCAGGACTAGTTGAAGGACCGTTTATTTCTTCCTTCTGTAACAGCTATATATATGTAATGGAAAAGGCAAAATAAAACCTAAAGGGCGCAAGGAAAAGCTCAATCTGTAGTAGGTCTTGGTTCTTGAGGGAATTGATCTGAGTTTTTAATGTGTTGGTTATGAATGGTGTGTTTGCGAAATCTTGATGTGAACCATGAAACGTCCAAGCATTATATAGAGTAACTGTCTTGCAGTTACCAGAGTTGCCAGTCAGCGTGAAACCCCCCAGAAATCCGTTATTAGGGGCATAGGTTCTAGTGTAAATAGGAAGAATAAGGCATAAAAACAGTACTACGCGCACGCAAACGACACAAAAATGGAATAGAATCTCAGTAGAACGTAGTTTAAGGAAACTTAGGTAGGTCATCAGCCAATAACGGAGGGGTCGCTACCCTTCCCGGGTCAGTAATAGGCCCTAATACGGTTTTCCGTATAATGGAGGAGTCGTTACTCTTCCCAGGCCTCGAATAAGGGCCTCACATTATCAAGAAAATCCTTCTGAAACTGTTTAAAATAGTTGAAAATCATCAAGGAAATTAAGTTCAAAGAAGGCAGTTGCTCAATAACCAGCAATTTAACAAGAAACTTCGAGTTTAAAACGTTTTACGCAGTTAATAAGTGTGAATATTGGAAGATGGGTCAAAATAGGGCCACAATTCGCCCAGTAGGGGCATGAAATAGTGTTAATTAGTGTTCATAGGTACTAATTAGGTATATTCTGCATTAATTAGGTAATAATTAGTTAATTAGTCATAATTTTTGGTCGAAATATAAGTTGGGCTTATCTGAAAGGCAATTCTCTGCTGACTCTAAAACTCCAAACCCGGTCGCCCAACTCCCAATATTGCGAAAGTTATGAGTGAAAGAAGTTTTGTTTAAATTACATTTTAATTTTGTAATATTGGCCTTGGGTGACCTTCTAACAATACGTAACTATGTGTGAGGTTACGCCCATTCATGTTTCCATTCACACCCCCAGAGCCTCTGCTGGCTCTCTCCCAGCAGAGACTTGCCTCGCAGAAAGGATCTTAACACATAACTATAGTGTGAAATTACGTTCGGAGGGGGCTTACCTCCCTCCCTAATAATTCAAAAGAAACGAAAGTAGTTAATCTTAGGTAAGTAGGTACGTAGATTAAGAATATATAAGTTTTATTTTCTGAAAAATTACGTAGTTGTTAGTATGCATATTTTTTTTATGCAACAATTGCCCTTCCATTTCCTTTCTAGCGAGACTCAGAGTCTTGGCGAGGAAGGACAATTGTTGCTAGAGTCAACGGGCGGCTTCCCTTGTCTACGGCCGAAAGGTCAAGTCCAAAAAGAAAGAAAGGGGCTTGGAGACAAGGGAAGGCCCAAAAATAATAAAAACAAATTTTACTAAATAACACTGCCAAAGTGGCAGTTAATATTTATTTTTCTATACTCGGCCCCGAGTGGCCTTTATTTCGTGCAATTTTGTTTTTCAATTCTTTTAATTCCATTTTTAAAGCTAGTAACTTCCCCTTTGGTTACCTTTACGTGGTAACCAAAAAGTCTGCAAAGTTTCCCAAAATTCGGCTTGGGAAATCCATCAAATTTGGGGTCAGTTGGAGGGTAATAACTCCAATTGCTCGTTAATCTCCCCTCCAACGGACCAGCCGCTTGGCCAGCCCGACTTGGGCACATGTATTAACATAGGGAGCTTCCAGAAGTTTCTGGAAGCCCCAATAAAAATCAAAAGACACCCGCCTGAAAAGCAAACACCAGTGAGCTGTCAGACTCCTGTCAGCTCACTGGAAATCTCAGACTTCCAGTTAGTGTTCGTCTGAGACTCGGCCGAGAGCGGTCGCTTATTTCCCCCCCAATTAGCACGTCTTCCCGTTGTGCCAGCGTTTTGGCCGGGAATAAAAGACGTGCTTTCCCTGGTTAGGTACACGAGTTAGGGTCCTCCTCTGACCACCGCACAGGTCAGAGGAGATGAACTGAGACAACACGACGAACACCGCAAGTTGAGGGCCATATGAGCGCATTATGCTCGGCCGAAATCTCACACTTAGGAACGCATTCTAGGGATTTTTCAAGAGGCCCCTTTGGCCTAAAACTTTACTTTTTGTGGCCTTCTGGCCTTTATTTAAAAATAACGAGTGTCAACCAAGCCACGGCCTGAATGGCCTCAATTTGTGTAGGGGCCTATGCCCAAATATTTTGTGTGTATAGATGTCTTTTTTGGGGTTTATAATCATGAACTGGGATTTTGAGTGGGGACCCACCCCTAAGTTGAGGTAGGAGGTCCCTTGGTTACGACCTCATATTAAGAACTGAGTTAATTTAGGGACTGTTTTTCCCCACAGCCGGCAATTAGGAATTGCCGGCCATATTCGCAAGAATAGGCGCTACTGAAGCAATATTATTGTCTGTAATTATGTTTTGTGCTTGTGAAATGTAACCATTGTCGGCATCAAAAATGTTAGGAACTAAAAAAGGGAATCTGAAGTGTTTTAACTGTTAATTATCAAGCTGTTTTAAAGGGAATGGCCGAATTCCCCGTGTTAATTTAATCAATCTGAAGCTGTCCTTAGCGGAAGTATCTGTGTGATGTGTTTCTTTAGTAATAATTGCCTGAGCAATTATTACTCGTTCCGTTTTCAATCCAAATTACCAAAGTTCTAAAAATCCTACAAAATTTTCTTTTATCAAAGTTATCAAAGTTCCAAAGTTTGAAACAAAATACGGGTTAATCTAAGTTAACCCAAAATTAGAGCAAAAATATGCATACTATAAGTAGGTAGGCCTTGTTAAAAGAATAGTTAGGAAGTATTATGTTTGTATAATCGTATGCGTCAATATTGTTGGGATTTATTGTATGAATGAGACCCCCCAAATTTACGTAAGTGGCTGCCTGGGTAAACCCCTCATGGAGTGTGAGGTTCCAGAGCTAGCCTTCTTTTGTAGATTGCGAGTGAGTAATCAAAATCGTATAATTGTGAGTGTGAATGAGGGCATACCATGTAAACCCCCTTTGTTGATAAGGGTATTGGTACTGCCAGAATGAATGAGTAAAATAGTCAGATAGTAGGCAGGAAAATGGGCCAAATTGAGTAGCAATTTGGACCCCAAAACATAAGTAAATTGAAATCTGTTATGCTTATTAGTTGTATGTGTAATCGCTGTAAAAGTGCTAATTTCGGGAGTGAAAGTCATAACAATGCGCATAGGAAAGAAAAGGGGTTTTGGCGGTTTAGGCAGGTTTGGCAGCCTAGGGTCACGGGGACCCCCATTAGGTCTGCCAGACCTGCTGGATTCCCGGCCATCCGTGTAGGTTGCCCTGCGATTAGGGGACGGATGGGCCGCATTCACGGAATCCAGAATTAGCCAAATCAGGACCAGAAAAGAATAGTTTAAACTACTGCGAAATTAATCCAAAAGCTTAGTTTTACATAGCAAACATCCAATTAGCGAATTAGTAGCTTATTAAGTACTAGGTAGGAAAATGTCTGTAGTTTTATGGTATTAAGTAATTGAAGTCTTTAATAATTGGGCAATAGTTGGGATTAGTTAAGAGAGAGCTATTAATGGGCTTGGCTTAGAACTAACATGGGTTCACGGTCGTTACCGTAATCACAGAAACTCCCATGTAAGAGGCAAAAAGATGAACCAAGCTAAGAGAAAAGAAGTAGGCCCGAGCTGAGATTCGAACTCAGGTCCTCTGGATTAATGATCCAGCGCTCATCCATTTGAGCTACTCGGGCTACAATTAGAACAAGGTTAAGCCAGCCTATATAAGGAAGCAATTTAGCAACCCAGCATGTGTGCATTTAAGTAATACATTAGATGTGCTAATTATGCATACGTGGAAGTAAACTTTAATTAAGTTTTCCTCACTAATTAATTAACATTTTTTGGTGCTGTAAGCACAAAAAATGTTCAGTTTTTCAAGCTCTACAAGAATATGTAATTTTCACTCAAATTTGTTTTCATCAAAGTTTCGCTAGTTTATATGCCAGTTTTGCTTAAAATTCAACAAGCTCAAGTGAAAGGGTGGTATATTGCGCGTCTATCACTCGGCTGGCTGCCAGGGTTGCCAGCGCCGGATCGAATAGCGGTTCGGTACGGTTCCCCGAGCTTCTTAGGTAGTTACGAGGAAAAGTAATTAGCTATTTAGTTCGGATAGGTCGGTAGGTCGGTAAGTAGGGACTGCGTAGAATGGCTGCTGAGACAGTGAGTGAGTGAGTTTTTGCCTTTTTGCTCGAAAGTGATCAAAACTAATAACATGCAAAAACTCACTCCCAGTCAGCCAGTAGGTTCCATTTTAAGTCTGCTATTTCAGTCCCAAACCTGCAACTAAATAGTAATAAGGAGGTTACATTAAAACACCAGGTAATCAAAAGTTAACATCAATATTAAGTAGGCATTAGTTGGTTCACATTAAAGTAGGCTTTGGCTAGTTCGCAGGGTAATATTAATACTAAATAGGCTTTAGCTAGTTCGCAAGTTAACACTAATATTACGCAGGCTTTAGTTAGTTAATATGAGTAGGTAGGTAGGCATTAGTTAGGGCACTCATTGTAAGTAATTAACAAACGACCATCTTCCAATATCGGAAAAGCACTCCAAAATGCCCAGTTTCGTACACATGTTTGAAGTAATCTTTGGGTCACGGGAAATGAACCCATTTCCCGTGACAAAACATCAAAATCAGGCCAAAAGAACAGGCCGAAAATGTTAATATACACCAGTGCCATAAGTTGCTCTGAAGATTGTGTAAGATTTAACTAGAATCAGTATTTTACATCAAAATGGCCCTAGAAGGCCGGTCAGTGCAAGGAAAGGACCAAAAGCAAATGAAGTCTGAATATAGGTTGCAAACAGCACAGTTTCTGTACATTGCTCAAGAACAGTTCGTGTAAATTACCAGTTCAGTTAGGCCCAGCCGGGCCCAAGGTGGAAAACTTACGAATCAGTTCATTCAAGCCGATATTGCGGCAAGTTTAGCCAAATTCTGATGGTACAAATTAGTGGAGGCCAGGAAGGCCCAATTGGTGACAAGAAGTTACCAGAAACGGTTAATATTGTCAAACCGGCAATAACCAGCAGATTTTAGTCAATTCTTCAAGTTACAAGTTCAAATGGGGCCCAAAATGCACATTTTGGGCCTAGAAAGCAAAGGAACGAGTAATGGTTGCTGGGTTCGATTCCCGCACCATAATCTTGTACTAATGGGTTTTAACCCATTTGATTCAGGTGCGCGGACAGTCGCTGATCCGGATTCGAAGTCGTGAGCAATCCAGTAGTGGAACAGTCAGTGGAAGCGTTCAGTCGTGTCGTGGAACCAGTAGTCAGAGTCAATTAGTGCCTATCTAAGATTGTTGGATCCGGAAGTGATCCCAGGAAGTGAACCTTGTCAGTAGCCTATCATTCGTGGAACCTATCACTGTAGGTACATTGTGGATTTAGACCGCAGCTAGGGTCAAGAACAGAGACGACTTCGCAGGCACCTGAGTTCAAGTTGGGAAACCAAAACCGTCTGAAAGTACTGTATACTTGTTGACTTTTGAACCGTTCGTATAAAATGGCCAATTTCACCCTATTCATCGTTATCTGTTCTGGAGCTATGCTCCCTTCGTCTCTGGCTTGAGCTTAGCATTCAGCCAGAGCCAACAGCTAGTCTGAAGACAGAAGAAGCCATCAGAGCTATATTGAACTTTGTAGTTGTAGTTGTAGGTGTAGTTGTTTAAATTTATATTAATCAGGAATAAGTAAGGCAGAACCAGGAAACTCCCCACTTTCTCTAGTTCCTTAAAAAGCCAGTTCCGTACAGTAACCCTGTCTAGGTGTTGGAGCGGACCTTCGGGAAAGCAGTGTCCAACGATTCGGGGACTCACCCATAGACCGACCCCAGGTTTATATTAGTTAATAATTGTTTGTTTGTAGTTTGCTGATTTGTAGTTTGATAATCCGTTTGTAAGGACGGATAAAGAGTCGCACAGCACAAGCATATAGGCGCACGAGAAAGCATATAGGTACTTGGTTAGCAGAGAGTTGGAGACAGTGTAATAATTAGGTAGTGAAGACAGAGTTTAGCAAAAGGAAGAAGAAGAAGTGTAACTGAACCTTGTCCCTAACCTAAAACCTATAACTTGGGTAATATTATCCTAAATTAGGATAATATTAATAATAACCTAAAGCGTGTAACTGGCAACTCTGGTACAGCGAATTGTGTACTGTACTGAATCTGTAATTGTATCTGTTTTGCACAGTTTGTAACGACCCCTGTTAGTAACGCATTTAATATTGTAACTTGTAATCGTGCCAAAGCGTGTAATCATAGTACTTGTAACAAGTTTAGTAAATAATTGGTGTGCCAGACTTGGAGTCTCAGAGTATAATAGAGAGGCGCGATAGTCTCTGAAAGTCAGGCGCGTTAGCCTAAAGATTGGATCAGATTGGATCAGGACTACTCAAAGGTAAGTTCTGGTCTGGAAGCCGAAGACCCAGTATCAATCCAGCGATCAAATCCAAGCAAGCGCTGACCCCTCTTGCTGATCAGCTGGAATCCAGTGCAACAAACGAACTCACGAAGAAGACCCCTACAAAGGTTGGCTGCAGGGAATCTCTGATTTTGGAACACCACCTTTCGGAGATCCGGTGCCTAAGTCTACTTTCCTTAGTGGACGTGCTGACCTTCCGTGTAATCAAGTGCAGAGCGTTTTCTGTCACTAGATCGGAGAGCAGAGCGTTTTCTGTCTCTGAAGACTAGCAACTTCATTACATATACCTTATTTGATGTTATTGAGAGCATTCTTCAATTCACTTGTTGAGTGATTACTGCTGGTGAGATAAACAAACTGAGCATCTTCTTCTGCTTGGACGCTTGTCATCTTTGCGGCGTCTCGGTCCGGCCTCCAACAAAAAAAGATAAAGGTCTCAGGAGTCGTCGGTCGGTGAAAACACGGTTGCTTGAAATTCTGCCTCACTACATAAGTGCCATATAGCATTTATGACTATAGCTGTCGCTGTGTGCCAACAAAACAGCCCAACGCAAAGAGATGATGTTTGTACCAATCTCGATGTATGCGAGGGACGTGTCCCGAGCGTATAGCTCCGGTAGCGGAGTGGTCTAAGGCGTCGCGTCAAACAGCAAGCGTCGGTGGTTCGAATCCCACCGGTACCGAGTCGTTTTGAAGATTGGTTAAAAATGGGACCTGAAAGGGTTAACAAAACCATACAGCAGCGCGATAGCGCTGCTGTATATATAGCTAAGATTGGCCCAATGCATGTGTGCGAAAACGGTTTACTTACGTTAATATAATACATTAATTAAAGTTAATGTATTAATATTTCTAATTATTATTATTATAATAATATCAAGAGTACATAATGATAAGAGTGTGACAAGCGTCACACTCTATGCCAGAGTTGGTCGCGGGCCGCGGGTACCCGCGGGTACCCACGGGGCGGGGCGGGTATCACCGAATTTCAATACCCGCACTACCCGCGCTCTCGGTTCAATCACGATTTGTTGCCAATACGACCCCGTTTCTGGCTGTTGGGGGCTCGACGGTTGACAGGTGGCGGTTGTGCACGGTCCTTACCATCACTCGGTCTTTCTTTCTCTCTCTCTCTCTCTCTCTCTCTCTCTCGATACAATGCCCGTCCTTCTCTGGACTCTCGGACGCCCACGGCTACTGGCTGGACCTGCGATGGACGCACGACCCAGTACTGCGACTGGGCGACCCTCACCAAGGGGCGGACAAAGGCAGATCAGTGGACTCGGAAGACAGAGAGGAAAGGAAAGAACAACGCTAACACGCACCGTTTTATTGAGGCAGGTAAAACAGAGCGACTAGAAGCGCCAGTTAAGAAGTTAAAACAGGCTAATCGCTCCAACTGAGCCGCGTACTCCGACTGATCTAAAAGATAGACTGACTTAAACTACCCGAGACTAATCCCTTATATACACAACAAAGGTCAGAAAAAAGGTCAAGTTGCGGGACGCAGCCCGCCAAGGTCAAACAATCAGGTTTCCAGCATACACAAATCCCTATGACAAAACAGACAGTTTAAAACAGAAAGCATCAAATATGTAGACAAAAAGAATATCACAGCACGCACAGCACAGTCAATTTTAGTCCTACATCGTCCACAGTTTGCATAGTTCAGGGGCGTACCCCAACAAGTTCCAACAAGCACGGTTACTTTGGATGATCTAGCGTAAGAACGTTAATGTTTTTCTTGGCCTCTTCCTTTAGCTGCTCCTGAAGAATATTTTGCACACTACATTACAAACATACGACAACGACAACGTTATTAGACAGCCGTCGCTTCGTCCAGACCGCCAAACACTGCGTCCTTCAGTTGCTGGTTCGAGTTCTCGTCAGCTCCAGCGAGGAGCATGCCTGAAAACATTGTGTTCAATACTCTACTACTTACTATTCATAGTTCAATGTTAGGTCAAAGTATACTTCTTGGCATGTGGTCTTAGGATCGTTAAAATTGTACGGAACAGCAAGATTTAATACGCTTCTCAAGCATTAAATAAGGAATAAATCACAAGAAAACAAACAAAATACATACAGGTACTATAACACATTCATGTCTCTATATTTTGAAACAATTTTAAAAACCTGACCTAAAGCAAGCTGGATAGCCGTGGGCGAAAAGAAGAGATTCTCGTCATCTTTGTTTAGCTTCTTGGTCAGCTTCAGACTGAAGTCCGAGCACGCAGACCCGATCTTTGACATTAGGCACTGCTGCGTATTTGACTCTGGGTGCTCTGAATATGAGAATGATACTGTAAGTCAGGTTATATGAAAGCGGATGCGTCAATTCGTTGTTTAGCCTACTTCTTAATTAATAACATTTCGCAAGATCATCGTTTTACGGGATCTACTTTGCATTGCCATCGCCCCAACCCGATCGTCTTCGAGAAATCAAGTCTGCGCCAAAATCTTAAGGGACTAAAAATACATGAGATGTTAATATTTGACGTATGGCAAGCCAGTACAATGCCTAACATAGCGTAAAAAATTCAAACGAATTAAACGCAAGACGCTAATGTTATTGGGTGATCTTTTTTTACTGCCCCACACTGTGTGATTTGCACCGCACCACGCGTTGTGCCAGGCCCGGTGACGTACTCTGCTGGTGTGCGTCCTATGCGGTTGCTAAGCCTAAGCCTAAGTTCTGCCATAAGTGTTTTGGAGAGCCACAACGTCATGCACCGACGCCGAGCGGCTTTAGCCGCGAGGCGCCGGCCGCTGGCGGGCCCCGCGCCGGTGCTGACGTTGTGGCTCTCCAAGACGCCAGTAGCACTCCAGCATCACAAAATACATTGTTTTTGACAATGCCAGTGCACTCAGCATAGTAGAAAACCTATAACCTCAACATTTTCATGAGAATTGGTGGTTGTAGTTTAGTTAGTATTTCCAGTATATTAGTTCTGGGTTTTTAACGCATGCAGATGATGAATGCTATTGTGTCCTACTGGCCCAAATAATGTTGTCTATATGTTAGGATTACACAGTGGGACATACCTTCTTTCCAAAGCCAACAAATCCTTTGATACATCCTTAGGCATGCCTTTTTTGCCAATTTGTATTTTTAAGCTTGATGTTATAGCGTGCTGACGTCGCCAAGAGTGAAGAAAATGGCCAAAAGTGTGGCGACTATGAAGAAACAGTTGGCTCACAAAGACTACCTGAAGGTCCTGCTTGCCACGACTGAGTTGACGTGATGAAAAGACGGACCTCTGGAAGTTCTCAGTCCGCGTCAACGAGATCCCCCCCCGTACCACGACAGGCGATGCGTCGTCCTGGACGATGGGATCCGTACACCGAAACCGTATCCGCGAGATGCCGCTTCGGACACATCTTGCGCGTTAGTCCTTAAAGGGTGAAAGTGAGCAAATTGTTAAAAACTATTCCAAACCAAACATCCGTTCCATTCGACAAATGCCAAACATGCTCTTTACAGTTTTCGTTCACAGCTGTTCACTGCAGTTGTCGCTCTGCAAGCGAACGACATCGCAAATCCACAATTGCTAATTCTCGCTTACAACGACGTATGGGGGTTACAAGTGGAATCGTCAAATAACTGTCAACTTTCAATTCGCCTCTACACTCAACACGTGGTGTGATCTTAAAAAGTCTGTAATATTTTTGCAGAAAACTACATATGTAGCACCTAGGCACGGATCGGATTCACTGAGCTCAAATTCATTGAAACCAAATCCAAAGGATAGGTAGTTTGCTATCGCCACATGAGATTCAAAGCTAAAAATATAGATATTTTCGAGTCCAAAAATAACTCCAGAAATCCACAGCCTCTCAAAGACAATCCGCCAACATTTGCCCACGCAAAACTAGCAGATATAGAAAAAAATAATCAAATTGACCAAGCGATTTGCACTAACGAGATATCCCGTCGTTTGTCGCCTTTACGACCCAATTCAGAATATAACAGATAAAGCTCGTTATGTATTTTCTAGATGTACCGACTAGATGAATGAATGAATGAATTCTAGATGAATAGGAAATGTACCTATTTTCTAGTGAGACATATCGTGCTATGACGTCATCCGGAATCCACCGGAAATAGGCCGGCCCGGCCTGAGCTACATTCGGGTAAAATGGCGCGGAACGCGTTAACCCTGAGGAAAGAAAAACGAGACGCGACCTTCTCTGGATGGGGGTGTGGGGGATGGGGTAACTTGCCAGAGTAATGGGGAAGGGTGGGGAGTAGGGGCGGGGAGGGGGGAGTGGGGGGATGTGATCATATCACCTCGCCAGCAGAAAAACGGGCGATGCCGGAAAGGCAAACAACAGGTAACATAAGGCGAATCAACCACGCCCATCCATCGCAAGAAGAATGGGCGTTCAGAAAAACTTGCCGTAAATGGTCAGACGAGCAGCAGCCTGTTGTTGCGCTTGCGCCGGAGCCGGTGCGACTTGTGGGAGGGGCTGTTTCAGGTTTTGGTTGGACGACGATTTCTTAGTTTGGGACGCCGGTGATTTCCCCACTTTTGTCTGCGACCCTGGCGATTTGCCCACTTTTGTCTGCGAGTCGGACGCCAGCGATCTCAAGTTTTGCCCGGACGAATCCCGGGGCGCGAGGTTTTGACTCTGTGATGACATTTCGTCGTTCTGTCGGAACTTCACGACAGTTGCAGTGTCCTAAAATAAATGTAGATGGGCACTGACAAGCGGGGAATGAGGGGTCTCATGGGCTTAACCAAGGGGGGCGGTGGGGAGCGCGTCGTCCCCCCTCACCCCCCGCCGCAATATTCAATTAGGGGGACACAAGTAGTTCGCCTCGCCCAACCCCCGACCCCCAATACTTGAGATTTATTTTGCTGTGACGAAATCATTTTTTACTAAAATTGGAAATTCCCAAAAACCAATGTTGACTTGACTGCATCCGCCAGAACCAAAAATGTGCAAAATCGCTGGCTTCTTGCCATTTTCAATATATGAATAGGAAATTGAGCAGGTTTGTTTTTCCCAAACGAAAATCGACCCATATAACAGGCAATTTTACTGACCTGGACTGATGATCTAACAGAACTAAGTGTATTCTAGTGATCTTCTTTGACATCGAGTATCCATGGTCAACATATAAATAGGAAATTGAGCAGGTTTGTTTTTCAAAGCGAAAGTCGACCTATAGAACAAGCAATTTTACTGATTTATACTAATAATCTAACAAAACTAAGAATATTCGGTTGATTTTTTTTGACATCGAGTATCCGCGGTCAAAATCTGAATATGAAATTGAGCAGGTTTGTTTTCCAAAACGAAAATCGAACTAGATAACTAGCAATTTTACTGACTTTGACTGATGATCTAGCAATATTAAGTGTATTCGATTGATTTTTTCGACATCGTCTATCTAAGGTCAAATATGAACAGGAAATTGAGCAGGTTTGTTTTTCCAAAGCTAAAGTCGACCTATATAACAAGCAATTTTACTGACTTGGACTAATGATCTAACAAAACTAAGTGTATTCGGTTGATTTTTTTGACATCGAACTCATCCATGGTCAAAATATGAATAAAAAATTGAGCAGGTTTGTTTTTCCAAAGCGTAAATTGCGTTGTTTACAATGACGTGTACTCTGGTTTGTATTGCAAGTTTTTTAATCAACTGCACGAACAGGTCTCGCGATGTGCACTGACAAACTGCCCTTAGCCCTGAGGGCCTTCAGCGTCGACAGGCCAAGGGGGTTGCGTTTGCGCGGGTCGTTGAGGATGATCCGCTTCACTTGACCTGGAACAAGGGATTGGAGATGTCCATCTTATCACATCTATCACGAAACCTGTGTGCACTTGATGGCTTCAAACCGGTTTTACACGGAAATGTGGTTCTTACCTAAGTTTGTTGAACCCTAGAACAACGCGTAGGACTTGCAGTAGAACAGGTAGCGTAACGAAGATGGTGCAACAGAGACAACGAAGACACAGGACCAAGAAACAACCGCGAGGAGGACAAGGAGAAGACAACGTTCATCTGCCCGTTTGGCACATACGCTCATAAGCGTATGCCATTCGGCGCGCGCAACACCCCCGCCACCTTCCAAAGGGCGATGGATACCATCTTGGATGGATACCAATGGAAGCGCGCTCCCACTTATGTGGATAACATCGGCATTTGGACTCTGCCGGACGAAGATCATGTTCAAGTCATTGACGAGGTCTTGACGCGCCTTGAGAAAGCGGGAGCGACCCTCCGCGCTGATAAGTGCGAATTTGGCTACGAGGAAATCAGCTACCTCGGCCTGAACATTGGCAAGGACGGCGTGTTCCTCGGGAACGATCGCATCGCAGCGAACAACACATACACAAAACACCCACATCGAAAATGTTGCCTTTTTGGTGGGCGCATCTTTTGCGTGTCGCCCCTGGTTCTCAGATGTTATAGAGCTTGGAAAAATGTGTTCAAAAACACAAAAAGAAGGACAATACCATTTTCCATTTTATAAATAAAAACTGGCGGTTGGTGCAAAAAATACTAGTTCTGGTTTCAAGTTTTATCAACACGAGGATATAGCAAACGAATGATGATCAAACATCTGTGATCATTTTTCTGGGGCTAGTTTGTTTCACGCCTCTATTTCCTCGCTTTTGCGGCTTGTCGACGTTTGTCTTGGGACTGCAACAATTTCGGATGATTTCCAATTTGTAGTGTTGCGTATATATTTTGTAATCAACGTAGTTAGTTGTGGCATGCTAATTAGCCGCAGTAGTTTTCAATTTTAATTGCAATCGACACACCTCCTTCGCGTTAACTGATTCTGAAAGGCTTGATGGTCTTTGGGCTCGTTGGTTATGAATCATTAACGTTCACTATCTCAACTATCTCAACTTAAACTTTACTTCCCTCCCACTACTGTGACTGGTTTCGCAGTATATACTTTGTCTTCCGTGTATTCACTACTATAGATACGGTTGTTTGACACCTTGGTATTCATACGCTCTGTCTGTGAAGTTCCGCTTACTTGTAGTGTCTGAAAATAAAAGGAAATGTTTGAATTAGCTGAATTAGTGTGTTAAGTATAGGTGTAGGTTCCCCTAGGTTCTTAGGCGAGGGTTAGTTACAGTGTTGTTTCAGCAGCCGATTTTAGTTTCAGCTTCAGTTTCAGTTTCAGTCGGTGGTCCGAAGTAATTTCAGTTTCAGTTTCAGTCGGCGGACCAAAATAGTTTCAGTTTAAGTTTCAGTCGGCAACGTAAAATAATTTCAGTTTACTTTAAACTTCCAGTTCACTTTAAAAAGAACGGTTTCCACCCCTCTGAGTTGACATAAAGCACAATTTGATATTTATTCAGCCTCCCCAGCAGAAGTATAGAATCGAAGCTCAAAATCTTCAAAATGTCAAGTTTTAAGGAACGACAGAAACTAGTTTCAGTCCAAGTTTCAGGTTTTCACCCAAATTAGTTTCAGTTTTAGTTTCAGTTCTAGTCAGTTTTTAGGCAGCCTAAAAAAGTTTCAGTTTCATTTTCAGTTTCAGTTTCAGGTCTCTTCTCAAAATAGTTTCAGTTTCAGTTTCAGTTTCAGTGACTGAAACATCACTAGTTAGTTAACACGTTTTTTATTTTGTTGCTGATTTGGTGTACCTACACTAATGCTTTTACTGGCTTGCTTCTGCCAAGAGTACATAATAACTAAGAGTGTGACAAGCGTAACACTCTTAGTTATCAAGCAAAAAATCATCTGCACTATAACGGCAGAATCCCCACAACTGAGTATGTGCACTACAAAGAAATTTGCGCGCTATGCCTACGTTCTAAGGCTGGCAGCAGACGCAAATTAAACCAACTGACTAGTTGTGTTTTTAAGCTTTATAACGTGGGCATAGCGTGCAAATTTCTTTGAAGTGCACATGCTGAGTTGTGGGGGGTCAGCAGTTATTGTGCTGATGATGTTATTTGCTTGATAACTAAGAGTGTGACGCTTGTCACTCTTAGTTATTATGTACACTTGCTTCTACTAATTACGCTATTACTAAACTTCGCTTATGATTTACGTTTTCGTTTTTGTGTTTTCAGATGCTTCACTTACCCCAATTGACTGCCTTTCAAGGCCATCGAGATCTGTTCTCGAACATGTTTTCGATCGTCTGCTCTATCCTCGGCGCCGTTGTTTCCAGTATTGAGCAAGTGTACCAGTATGTACGTATCAGTTTGTTCGAAGACAATGACGCCTAGGGGCCAATGTTATCAAAATCGAGTTGAGTTCAACCCGGGTTAAACCTATTTTTGGGCTCAACTCGAAAATTTTCGGGTTGGCTAAACCCCGCAGCTCAACCCAATGTTGTCAAACATTTCTGGGGTTGGGTTAAGTTAATCCGGGTTGAGCTGTTTAAACCCCGATTTGAACCCAGTTTTCACCCCAAAAAACCTTAGCGTGAAGAATAACCTTGAACCAACTGCTGCTGCATTTGAAGGCGTGTAGTGGAAACTTACTGTAAAGGTAATAACTTCTGTTTATAGCGATAAATAATTACGCAAAACTTATTAATTTATCATGTGTTGATATAATAATAATTAAAACGCACACTGCGACCACAAAAATCAAAAAACAAATTTATGGAAAGGGCAATCAACGGGCTCTTCTCTTTATTTCTATCCAGCCTTTTCGCATTGATTTCTTTATGCCATGTTTCATGAAAATATTGCTAGATCTTTAATTTTTAAATTCGATTGTTCCTAGTGCCATTCATTAGCTATAGGCGGTAAAACTTGATCGAAAGTCTGGATATTCGTTATCTCAACCCGGGTTGAAGTCTCTGAGAAGGGTTGAGATTCAGCGATTTCAACCCGAAAACCAACCCAAATTTTCAACCCAAATTCAATGATAACATTAGGTACTCAACCCTAATCTCAACCTCAACCCTGCTATTTCAACCCGGATTTATTGAACCCCATTTTGATAACATTGGGTAGAAGTTTTCAATCCCAATCTCAACCCGGGTTGAGATGCTTAATAACATTAGCCCCGGGAAGCCATTTTAGAATCGGGTGAGAACCCAGTACAGTGCCAGCAGCTTGGCTGAAGCGCTAAACAGTCTCTCTGTACGTGGAAGTTAGTGCGCCCATTCGTCTTGGAAGGCATACTCTTTCGGAAGTTCAGCGCGGATAATCCATCCGCCAGCGCCGCTCTTCTCCAGAACGGATCAACTATGTGAGGCCATTTTGGATAGATATATACTGGGGCGTTAGGCTTCAGAAATAGGACTTGGTGACTTGGCGCGGTCGCTTCTGCCCTAGGCGTAATGCCATGGGTCAGCTGATGAAGGTTAGGTCTGTCCTCAGTGGACAACGTAAGCTCCGGCGTATTTTAGTTATTATGGAAACCCAGAAGCGTGAAGTGTCACCACGCCCAGATGTTGAGTTAATTTTTGTCCCTGGCGTAAAACTTCCGTTCCTCTGTAAGTTAGCGACAGCTGTTCTCCATTATTTGATTGAAATCTGTGTTGTCATTGATGGCACAGATAATCTACCCCGAAGACGAATGCACCAAGCACCCGGTGGTGCACTTCAACCTGTGAAGCCGGAATAAGTTCTTCAGTTTTATCGGGGCATTCGTAAGTTCCTCCAGTCCATACCCCAGGAAACGCAACTTTTTGTTGGTGAAATTCTTCCTCTATTCAATGACCGTCATTGCTTCCGTTCCAACAAACGCAGCCACACGCAGCAGGCTGTTGTTAAGGTAAATCGGGATCTGAAACTCCTCACTGAGGATCCAGTCAGTACAAGTGGTCGAGTCACCCTCTTGCCTTTGTATGATTAATACAACGACCGGCCACTCTTCAAAGCTAAACCTCGTGACCTGTCAGTTTATGATCTGCATCTTAGCCGTTTGGGTTCAAGGCGCATGCTTGACTGTATTCTATCACATGTTCGCCAGTAACTCACGTGTTTGTTCTTTGTTTGCCGGGGCGTCGAACTAAAAGTGGGCAAACTTCACTTCGAAATCAGAACTTCATTTGTTATTAGCAAGAGTACATAATATAAGAGTGCGCCACTAAGCACACTCTATGTTATCAGAGGAAAAACTATGCTCTGCTCGCTAACGGCCCACCCCCCCCCCCGCAAATCAGACTCATCACTTCAAAGAATTTTGAGCAGGCACAAAATTTGCGTACGCACTGCTTGTGTTTTGGAGCTTAAGCACATAAACATAGAGCGAGTGAGCGCACCCCCGTTTCGACTAGGTACTGATTTGCGGGGGGGGGGGTCACTAGGGTCTGATTTGCGGGGGGGGGGGGGTGGGGCGTTAGCGTGCAGAGCATAGTTTTTGCTCTGATAACATAGAGCTTGCCTAGTGGCATACTCTTATCATCATGTACTCTTATTATTAGTAAGTACAAATAGAGAACGTAACTAGCTGAAACAGTAAAGAAATTTTGGGCTATGTGAACCTGGGAAGGGAAAGATTTCTGACGGTCAAAATTAAATCTAGAGTTTATGGGTATATCAGAGCCTATGTTTAACCCATGGGGGAGGCTAGGCTTAGTGTCGGGCTTAGGCTTAGAGCCGTTTAACACGTAAAGATAAAAAGTCACCGACCAAAATTTTCAAAAGTGTATAATTTTGGTATCAATCAACTCGTCTCGTCGTTTTGAGTACAAAAATACCAAATTTATTGCATAAAATGCGTTTTTGATTCCGCTCCCCTTCCAGCTTCACATGATCCGAAATTTTTAAGAAATAATTAGACGAAATTTAGGAGTTTTTGTCGAAAGATTTAGGCCCAGATGGCCTCAACGGCCACAATTCTTTAGGCCGTGGGCTTAGCTATGGCCTAAATAAAATACTTGGTGGGGGCACATGTAAAGCTGCAGTTTCAGTTTCTATCTCCCTCCCGGTTGTCAATGAGTCAAAACTAACAAGGACTAAGAGCAAGCGGGGGCGGCAGACGAGGGTTGGAGTATATGAAATTTTCAAGAGGAATCGTCGAGCCCATTCCAAACAAAACAAGGATTGTACGCAGATTATCAAGGCCAAGACGCAAACTTGAGCAGCTTGATCCTTACACTGGCAAATTCTTCAGACCTCCAGAACTTTTCAAAAGGGGAAGATGGTGAAATGGAATTAGGAAACATTACTAAATATTGCATAGATTTACTCCTCTTACGTTGTAGTTGTATGTATCTTCTAGTTATTTTACTGTCGAATTCGTACAGACCACTGAAATGCATT
>JASAND010020286.1:0-18773 GCA_030248195.1 Trissonchulus latispiculum
ATATATGTTACGTACAAAACCCGAAATCGTACAAAACTAGTTTTGTATGGGTCATTTTGTACAAAACTAGTTTTGTATGCCCTCCCTCGTACAATTCTAATTTTGTATGGCATCTCCCGTACAATTCTAGTTTTGTATGACCTCCCTCGTACAATTCTAGTTTTGTATGGCAGTGACCGTACAATTCTAGTTTTGGACGTACAAAACTGTTTCAATAAGATTTAGCAACCATTATTTATTTATTACTATTCAAGTTCGTACATAATTTCAAAATTTGGGAATGCAGTCGAGTAGCATGGAAGCTTACTTTTACTTACGTTTATCAACTCTGCCAAAACTCCAATTCCTGCCTACGCCTAATTCGTTCTGTCAAAACTCACATTCCTACTTACGCCTAAAGAATGTTTACGCAAAACGCAGAGTCGTACTTAAGCCTAAAATCTACAGTATCATGGGGGAGCTCGGAGAGCCCCCCATAATATGAGCTATAAAGGCACTTTGCGGATTTGGAAAAGTGCTAATTAGGCATAACTATTTTTTGATTATCTAGGCTATGTTATTTAGCAAGTTTATGTTTTTTTCCGAATTTCTATCTAATTCGATTTTGATAGATGGTCGAAAATGGAAAAAATAGCGTTTTGAGACACTTGGACTTAGAAAAATTTCTAAGTCCGAAAATTTGAAAATAGTCTGAAAACAGCCAAAATCAGCGTTTTTCGGCCTTGGGGTGGTACCCATATACGTATAGTAAATCGGGGTCGCTGAACACGATGAGCATACTGCCGAAACCGACGGATGTGACCCCCGACCTACGGCGCTCTGTGGGTGCGGGTCCGGTGTGGGTCAAAAATGAAAGTCTTCAAAAGTGGTCATGTTTGGCATCAAGTGAAAGCCCTAGGCGAGGCGAACAACTTCTGTTACGTCATTGTTATGGGGGAACCTCAAATGGGGGGGGGGGAGGTCGCCGAGTGGGGGGCTCCCCCCCCAGTAAAAATAAGCCAGAGTAAGCGAAAGCTAAGCTAAATTTACGTCCACGGCCTGAATAGCTCACCAAACTGATCTCATCAAGCTGATCGATTCTGACTATAGACAGAAGTCGTCACATTAGTGATGAGGTCAGGACGCTAAATACAATTATGGAGAAGCGAGCAAAAATTTTGCCGTCGGGAACGTGTTAGTAGTAATAGAGACATCAATTCAGCGCTATTTGGGTGCCATTTTGCTCTCACTTTTGGGGAGCTATTGGGTGACCATTTTGCTCCCATTTTTTGGGTGACCATTTGGCTCTCAACTTTTGGGTGACTAATTAGCTCCCAATGGTGATGCATGTGATGAGTGAAAATTTTGAGTGGTGATTTGACTCAACTTTTGGGTGACCATTTTCTCTCACTTTTGGGTGACACTTTTGCTCTCACTTTTGGGTGACACTTTTGCTCTCACTTTTGGGTGGTGATTTGACTCAACTTTCGGGTGGTGATTTGACTCAACTTTTTAGTGGTGATTTGACTCAACTTTTGGGTGGCCATTTGACTAAACTTTTGGGTGGCCATTTGCTCTCATTTTTGGGTGACACTTTTGCTCTCACTTTTGGGTGACTGTTTTGCTCCCAATGGTAATGAATGTGATGACGATGAGTGAAAATTTTGAGTGATGATTTGACTCAACTTTTGGGTGACTATTTTGCTCTCACTTTTGGGTGACGTTTTTGCTCCCGATTTTTGGGTGACCTTTTTGCTCTCACTTTTGGGTGACTATTTTGCTCTCACTTTTGGGTGACACTTTTGCTCTCACTTTTGGGTGACACTTTTGCTCTCACTTTTGGGTGACACTTTTGCTCTCACTTTTGAGTGATGATTTGACTCAGCTTTTGGGTGACTATTTTGCTCTCACTTTTGGGTGACGTTTTTGCTCCCGATTTTTGGGTGACGTTTTTGCTCTCACTTTTGGGTGACTATTTTGCTCTCACTTTTGGGTGACACTTTTGCTCTCACTTTTGGGTGACACTTTTGCTCTCATTTTGGGTGACACTTTTGCTCTCACTTTTGAGTGATGATTTGACTCAACTTTCGGGTGGTGATTTGACTCAACTTTTGAGTGGTAATTTGACTCAAATTTTGGGTGACACTTTTGCTCTCATTTTTGGGTGACACTTTTGCTCTCACTTTTGGGTGACACTTGCTCTCACTTTTGGGTGGGAGCAAAACAGTCACCCAAAAGTGAGAGCAAAAGTGTCACCCAAAAATGAGAGCAAATGGCCACCCAAAAGTTGAGTCAAATGGCCACCCAAAAGTTGAGTCAAATCACCACTAAAAAGTTGAGTCAAATCACCACCCGAAAGTTGAGTCAAATCACCACCCAAAAGTGAGAGCAAAAGTGTCACCCAAAAGTGAGAGCAAAAGTGTCACCCAAAAGTGAGAGAAAATGGTCACCCAAAAGTTGAGTCAAATCTTGAGAGCCAAATGGTCACCCAAAAAATGGGAGCAAAATGGTCACCCAATAGCTCCCCAAAAGTGAGAGCAAAATGGCACCCAAATAGCGCTCAATTGATGTCTCTATTACTACTCGTGTTAATGCAACCATTCCAAAATCTTTCTAAATCTTTAAAGTTCTGACGAGATTAGCTTTAGTTGGAATTTGGTATCTGAAATACTAATTTTTTATCGACTGAATAGCCTTCCATTAGGAATTAAATATTAAAACTTTAGTGCTTGAAATTGTGTACGAACTTGAATAGTAATGAATAAATGGTTGCCAAATCTTATTGAAACAGTTTTGTACGTCCAAAACTAGAATTGTACGGTCACAGCCATACAAAACTAGAATTGTACGAGAGAGGCCATACAAAACTAGAATTGTATGAGGGAGGCCATACAAAACTAGTTTTGTACAAAATGACCCATACAAAACTAGTTTTGTACGATTTCGGGTTTTGTACGTAACATATACACCTATCTAAAATTTGTAGAATCGGCATCTGTAAAATGGTGTTGTATCAAGGGCTGAAAAAATTATGTGTCAATATTGATTACCGCTTTCGAGCGTTGCATCATCTATCGTCATACTTAGTAGTACTGAAGCAAACTGGCTCTAAGCTAAATCCGAACGTGTCCGAATAAACCGGAAAATCCGTATTTCCAGATTTTGGATGTGCTGTGGAGTGATCCAAAGCCACAAGAAGGGTGCTATCCCAATGTGTTCCGAGGTGGCGGGTCCTACTGGGGACCGGATGTCACTAAAGATTTTCTCAACATCAACAACTTTGATCTCATCATTCGCTCTCATGAATGCAAATATGAAGGCTACGAATATACTCACGATAACAGGGTAAGCAATTTCCATGGGCTATCTCTTAAAGGAAACGTTCTTTGCCTATGTAAGGGAAGCAGGCACAGGAAAGATTGATAAGCCTGATATGGGAGTTCAGCTGATGCCCTATGGTGTAGTTGGTTAGCATGTGTGCCCCGGAGTCAGAAGGGCCGTGGTTCGAAACCCGGCTGGGCCAATTCTTTACTTTCAATGGTGAGTGAAAACCTGAACCTCCCTCTTCCCTTCTCTCTTCTAGGTCCTGGTTTCGTGGGTACAAGGGTGCCTGACGCCTCCAGTTCGGGCTTGTGCTCGGTTTCTTCTTGGTCCACCAGTCCTGGTAGAAGCGCTACACCTAGATTTGGTTTTATTTCGATACAGTTAACAGTTATGCCGTAAACAACAGTGTTGCAATTTTACATCTGAAAGTAACTCTAAAAAGCTTGGGTCCATTCCTCTAAACTTGGGAGGAGACACTCACACCTAAAATCTTCAAATCCGACTCTCATGTCCGGTGAACTAAAGTGGATCCTAATATAGAAGGGTTTGGTTATCAGTCGTCGACTTGCGTCAGAGATTTCAAACTTGTTTGCGAAATGCTCAGTCAGTACGCCCCACTCCAGTTTCCCTTACACCGGTCAGGAATATATAGTGTCAGCTTAGTAATGAATTAATTACAGTTACCCATAAATGAACAGTTTATTTAATTATTTAATTGATTTACTTAGGTGCTAACCTTATTCTCAGCCTCAAACTACTATGAGCTGGGAAGCAATCGTGGTGCTTATGTTCAGCTGACAGGCGAACGACTGGAACCTCACTTTGTACAGTATATGGCCACCAAAGTTCACAAAAAGGTCACCGCTCACCAAAGGTAATGCAAATTAAAATTGGCCTACCCGTGTTCTTCTTTTTACCAATTTATTTCTATTTGCTGAACCATAATCAATACTCAATACAATGAGTACATAATGATAAGTCATAAGAGTATGACACAGTAGAACACGCTGTGTGGGTCACCTAGTACCGACAGCGTTTGGAGAATTAGCTTTAGCTCAACGACTCAAATTATTGAATACTTCTGATTATTTTAGACTGAGCATGATCGAGCAATCAGCCATCAGGGATCTTCGAGAAAAGCTGTTCACTTTTAAAGCTCAACTGGAGCCAGAGTTCAAAAAACTGGATCTCGCCAATACAGGTTTACACCTAGCAAAACACATATCACACACACACACCATGCCCCATAAATACACACCGCACACCATTTATATACAGTCAACGTAAGTCTTACGTTTACATCAGATCCGAAATATCACCAAATATATAAGAGTTTCAGTCAAATTCAACCGCACATAAAACGCTCTGTCCTAACTATATCACAGTCGACACCTACTGATTATATACTATTCATGCCAATTAAACTAACAATTCCAATTGTAGTAAATTAATTATATATATATATATAACCAAGAGTACATAATGATAAGAGTATGACAAGCGTGACACTGTATGCACTGAAGGCCAAAACTATGCTATGCGCGCTATCGGCTGACCCCCCCCCCCACGAATTGACCCCCTCTCACACCGCCCCTATATGGGTACGTGGTCCAAACGGGGGTCGCTCACTGCTTTGCATAATTGCACGCTGAAATTAGCAAGGGTCCAATTTGGGGATGGGGTTTAAGCGTGTATGTTTAACACTTGTCTTTAGAAAACATGCTAAGCGAGTGAGCGACCCCCGTTTGGGACTACGTATCCATAAAGTGGCGGTGTGAGAGGGGGTCAATTCGTGGGGGGGTCAGCCGATAGCGCGCATAGCATAGTCTTGACCTTCACTGCATAGAGTGTGACGCTTGTCATACTCTTATCATTATGTACTCTTGATATAACTAATTAATAAATTTAGTAAATCTCATGCAAACGTGACCTGACTAGTTGTCGTGTTATATATTAACGTTGTTTACTGATGAACCGATGATATATAGTTTTAAACCTATTTTTAAACCTATATATCTCTTAAATAATTTTGAAGAAATTTAAAAACTTTAGTTTAGAATGATTTAAAAGCCTGATTTAGGTCAAATACCACTACGGGACTGGTGCACAGTTGTGGAATCAGCGACTCAACTAAATCTTCCCTGGCAATCTCTGTCACCTCGTCTGGTCAAAGTGTCCTCGGACATGAAAAAGGTGGACTACAAGACGACATTCGAAGACTTTGCCTTCTGTTTGGAAAATCCAGAACTAGAGGTAAGATACGGCAGAAATAACAAAACATGCAAAATGCTGCCGCATAAGATTAGAGACAATTCTAAGCTACATAGTTGAAAACAACAAATTAATTGCTTATTTGCACATACCTATACTTTTAACATTGTGCCCCAGTTTGGTTTAGGTACCAATATACCTATATATACGTACGTACACACATGATTTAGGTTTAACAGGGAGAACAGCAAGATGTAAATATGTTACAATAATATTGATGATGTAAATACAATAATAACTCTTCCTGGAGCAATAAATTGTTAGAATAAGTAAATTTTGTCCGATAAACTTGTAACAATAACGTATTATTATTCTTCAGTCGGCAACTGGGGTTGTGGAAGCTCTCTACCGACACAAGAGTACACTGGAAACAATATTCCGGTTCATGGATAAGGATAATTCGGGTAAGCGAAGCGAATCTATTAGCTGGAAAATTTGGAATAACGGTAATTTAATGTATAAACACGGAAAGAAAAAGTCCAGAATTACCAAACGTAAATGACGGCATATAGAGCATACATTATGTATTGATGACATCACGACTGAAGGAAAACTTATTTAACTAATAGTCAAGACGCTTGTCACACTCTTAGTTATTATGTACTCTTGCCAATAGGTAATCAGTAAAATTTTAGGTTTGGTATCCATGGAAGAATTTGAACAGGCCTGCACGCTTCTCGGAAAGTATACCAAGACTCCGCTGTCCACAGAGTATATCCAGGACCTAGCCGGCTCCATCGATTTCAACAAAGACGGCTACATTGACCTCAACGAGTTTCTGGAAGCATTCCGACTTGTGGACAAACAGTTCGGAGACCCCATATCGAATGGAAATGTACAGAAACCAAATGCCACATAATATTCTCCTTTGCTGTCACCAAGAGTACATAATATAAGAGTGTGCCACTAGGCACACTCTATGTTATCAGAGCAAAAACTATGCTCTGCTCGCTAACGGCCCACCCCCCCCCCGGCAAATTAGACCCATCACTTCAAAGAATTTCGTGCGCTATGTTTGTGTTCTAAAGCTCGAAGCGGGCACAAAATTCGCTAACACACTGCTTGTGTTTTCGAGCTTAAGGGGGGGGGTCGCCGGGTACCAAATTTTATAGACACCGATTTCGGTCATTTTTGGATATAATATACCCCCGTATGTGTGCAAAAACAAGACAAATTTTTAGAGTCCAGGGTCAATCCAGTGAAGAGATATTGCAGTTCAAATCCCTACAATTTAGTATTTACGCCACTATGCCTCGCTAAGGGCTTCGAAGACGTGTACACATAGGATGACAAAATACTACGGTATGGCCAATACATCAAATTGAAGCCTCTATCTTGGGCTATTTATTGCTGTGCAAATGACAATGATACGCCAAGCAACGAGCGAGAAACGGCGTTTGAACGATTTGATCAAGCTCCTTCCGACTGTTATCTACGTATGTACAGCTAACATTTTATTTCAGTTAAAGAAAAATGAAATTTAAAGAAAGAAATTCTGAATTTCAAGAAAAGAAAAAGAAACCTTCATTTTATTGCTTTCATAACATTCTGAAGGCCGATATGCTCTTATCGTTTGAGGATGACCTTTGCCCACCTCTTTTCCACTAGACTAGCACAAGCACAAACTAACAGCTGTGTTTTCGTCAAAGTCGGAAATCAAGGTTTTGTCAGTCAACTGTCACAGAACACGGGTAGTTGTCATTATTGCCATTGATATTTGATGCATACATTTAAATGAAAGAAAATGAAAAGAAAATTTTTCGAGAAATAAATGAAAGAAAAGTTAACTGAAATTTAATGTTAGCTGTACTTCAAACTTTAATGCGCTTTAACTTTCTCATACTGCTTTGTAGAAACTTGGTGCAATTAGATAAAATGTTCAGGACATCGCGAGCTTCAATTTGATATAAAATTTAGTTATATTTGAAAAATTTGAAAATTTGCCATTTTTGACTATAGGCCTCCGTCATCGCACTGAGGCATGCGTCCACAGTTAAACACCAGCAATAGCAGTGAAATTTAGCACACACCTTCCTTTCATATGTGCAAACTGGCACACCGAATTTGGTTGGAATAGATCGGCTTTCACCCGACTTATGGACCTTTATATCCAAAAAAATTGAGAAAATGACGTGTGTTGAGGCAAAACGCCAACGCGGTAACCAAAACTGTGAACTACTCACAAGCAGCAGCATAGATTTTGTGTATGCAAATTCAACCTCTATTTGTTACTGTGTTAATACCTATACGCGAAATCTGTGCAGTAAACGGTTAGTTCAGGCCATGACGAAACATTTCTTTAGTGACGTTTTTGTAAGTAAAATTTGCGTAAAAACCGACTTCACCCAACTTTGAAAATTTCTAGAAATTCGCTGAGCTAACGCAAAAACACAACATATAGATATTAACACGCTGCCTAGTCCAGATTAACATTTTGCCACGTTATAGCTCGCTTTTTGCACAACGCTCAAACTTTTGGTTACCCGCGAAATTTTCCTAACTTTTTCGTTTTTTCCTGTGTTTAACACATGTAAGGGGTCACCTTTGGAGGACTATTGTGAATGATAGGTGAAACTTTTGCAACAAACGCAACTGTCTTGTTTTGGGGGCCTATGGGGACTACAAAATATGTGAAAATGAGAACATTCGTAGATGATCGAAAATTCGCGACCCCGCTCCTTAAGCACATAAACACAGAGCGAGTGAGCGTACCCCCATTCGACTAGGTACTGATTTTCTGGGGTCACTAGGGTCTGATTTGCGGGGAGGGGGTGGGCCGTTAGCGAGCAGAGCATAGTTTTTGCTCTGATAAGAGAGAGCTTGCCTAGTGGCATACTCTTATCATTACGTACTCTTGCTGTCACCTGCTGCTTGTACAGAATATAGAATAAAGCTATTATATATGTAGAATATAAAATACCTATTAATAAAAAATACCTACCTACACCTAATCCACGATATATTAGTGTAGGCTGTGCACACTGACTAGAAAGTGCGCTACTGAAATTTCCCGTACTCATACAAGGTATATATCAGGTGAAAGAAGATGTACTACCAAAAGCTTCGAAAAACTCGAACCCACGTCATTTTGCAGACCAGGCGAACGCTCTAACAACCAATTGATCTACGGCGGTACAGCCACATCATGCAAATATGATAGCATTCATACTTACTCAAGATTTCTGAACAAACGTTAAGTCGAAATGAAGACCTTTAGATTCCGTAAAATTTTTCAAGATGAGCCAACGACCCTAGACATCAATTATTTACTAGAAAAATCAACACTACCGCCACTTTGCCTAAACTTAGAAATGCTGTCTTTACTAGATCCGCACTTTCAAAAGGAAAGGAGCGTAGACAGTCAGTAACCCCCTTGCAAAGCTAAAGTACCTCCTAAAAACGTCTAAGCAGTAAATATCTGATTTGACATCCAGTTTTCAGTTAGCAATTCGATTGCGCATCCATCGCCGCAAGCAACATTCGCCAGGTCAACATCCATTCTATAGAACCATTTATCTCTCATTACTCGAGCGTACTTTGAATGATAGTACATGTCACTAAAGTACAGGGTAGGCATGGGCACGGGTCCAAAAATTTGGACACGGGTACCCGGTACTACCCGAAGCCCTATGTCGGGTAATTGCGACACTACCCGGGTACCCGGGTACCCGAGCACTTTCGGGTACCCGAGAAATTTTCAATCCATTTTTCGGATTTGGCCATTTTGAAATTTAAATTTTTTCAGGGGTCCTTATTCACATTGAGCTTAGATTGGATAGATTTTCATTCCTAAGTTATTTGAAAGAAGTTTTAAAGGCTTAAAATGGATTATACGGACTTTCAATTAACGGTATCAGAAGCTGATACTGATACGGCCAACATTGGTTTTTAATTTTTATTTTATAACCGCGCTCAGATCAGAAATTTTCTGAGTTTTAGCCACCGTTGCCCTGTCCGCTTCCTCTAACCTTTAAATGTTAACAAATTTTAGAAAGTATTTGGATTATAAGAGAAAATCCCCATGACAAAATTTAGCTAACTTCAACTGCTTGTCTCTGGAAATGGAACAGCACAAAAAGGGCAGCAAACAAGCAAAGCCTGCACGAAGTACTAAGGTTTACATAGTTTCTTTTCGTTTCCTTTTAAGTAATTTCTTAATGAAACCTGAATGAAAAAGAAAATAAAATGTCTTGGGTATAAACTTAATTTTTTGTGATCGGACACTACACTTTACTGACAACAAAATGTAAAATTTCACACTCACTCAATAAATTGACTTATGTGTTGAGATTAGTGCTTACATTTTACATTTAGATTAATTTTATAATTTTTTACCTGCAGAGAATTCCTCCAATTTCCTTTCCCTCTGTCTGACCTTTTGCTTATGAAGTAACTTTACTAAACGTAAAACTGATGAGAGGTGCAAGTCCTTTAAACCTTTTATTAAGCGTTTACAAGACATCTATTAAATATTCCTTGAAGTAAATTCATTTATCGTCATTACGATTCCACTGTATCCGAAGAAAGACGAAGTAACCGTCTCCCTCAACTTGGATAGACTTTCTCAGTCACTAAAGGCGTGCGCATACCAATGAATCATCCAAAAGCTCTTATGCTCAAGATTTGGTTAAAATGAATGTTCAAACAATCTGGGAGCGTTTTCTGAGTTCAGAATTCAACTTAGAAACAGCTAAAGTTGGCAAAAATTAAAACTTAATGAGCGTTGGGCACTAGTGAAGAAGCTTTTTCAATGTTGGAATTGACCATGTGGCATTAAATAGAATCACTAAACTTTCAAGATCATTTCAGTCACCATTGACACCATCTAATGGTAATTCGTATTGTTTTACGTACAGTTTAGAGAACAACGCAGAGTTGTGGCAAAAGTCACTAATTTGATTCGAACAGTTTTGTTTCTATCTTGTGAATTTTAAGTTTTAATTAATTCAGCGATTTCCGTATACTGCTCTAACAGAAATTTGTAGAAAGAAAAAATTATTAGAGCAAGGTAAATTTAATATTTTAAAAACAAATCTAAAAATAGAAAATTATAAAATGTTTGAAAAATACCAGGACTAATTCCTCCTCCCAGTACTTCGTTTTCTGTTGTACTATCTTTTTATAATATATATTAAATTTTATAATAAACTGAAAAAATCATCGGTGGTAATAAATTTTCTTAGCCAAAAATTTTCGGTGGTTAAAAATTTTCTGAGCCAAAAAATTTCTTTTTGCTTGATCCAGATTAATGCGGTCTTATCCGGCTTTTTCCGGTTTACTGGATATCGGGTACCCGAAGCAGGACCCGGGTACCCGAAAATTTTCGGGTACCCGGGTACCCGTCGGGTATCCGACTACCCGTGCCCATGCCTAGTACAGGGCTAGCATAGATGTGTAGTACCCAATGTTCAATGATCGCAAATTAGCAAACAGCATGCGAAAACATGCCAATATATTGAACCCTCTCTTGCAGTAATATTAATACAAGTAATAAAAATGCTCCTCCGGAGCATGAAAAAGTAATATGGGTAGTGGTGAGGTTGTAAAGTCAAGAGAGGACTAGTCTTAAAAATGCTTAATATGGGGCTAGGTTCAAAAAAAGAAGAGGACTAGGTTGTGGGCGAATTAATATGGGCGCAGCTTCGCCGAGCAACCCATATTCGCGGACTGAAAAAATTATATATTTTTATACGTACCAGTGTTCTGATTTAGTTACGGTACGTAAATAATATACGACTATGATAAACGAGTTTTAGTGGAAGCAAACGTTTCTTTCGATAAACTCTTAATATTTATCTACTGAGCGTTTTAACCACTTATATATAAGAAAAGTATATATTTCAACAATAACTTCAGGATCAGGACACTCTTCGACGATCTTCTATTTCTATTCAACCGTTAGCGTTACAATCATAGCCTTGGTTTTTTCTCATTTCTTGTCGTAGTCCAGCACAACCAAATTATATATATACTATATAGTTTACGTATATATAACTGCTGGAATTGTAATTATTGACTGACATTAATTGCTTTGTATATGGCAATCGCCATGGCGAAGCGTGAAAGCCCGCGAATATGGGTTGCTCGGCGAAGCTGTGCCCATATTAATTCGCCCACAACCTAGTCCTCTTCTTTTTTTGAACCTAGCCCCATATTAAGCATTTTTAAGACTAGTCCTCTCTTGATTTTACAACCTCACCACTACCCATATTACTTTTTCATGCTCCGGAGGAGCATTTTTATTACTTGTCCTTCTGTCATTTTAAAGGTTCCCTTTCCAGCAGTGAGCTAACGCAGATAAGGAGCTTGAACAATGCAATGGGCAGGTCAAATGTGAGCAAATGGGCTTTCATTTGATACCAAACATGACCACATTTGAAGACTTTAATTTTGACCCACACCAGACCCACTGTGGGTGGGGCACCCACCCACAGGTCGGTGGGGCCACTTTTTGTGGGTGGCATAATGACAAAAGTTGATCGCCTCAACAAGGGCTTTCATTTGATACCAAACTTGACCACTTTTGAAGATTTTCATTTTTGACCCACACCGGACCCACTGTGGGTGGGGCACCCACCCACGTCGGTGGGGCCACTTTTTGTGGGTGGCATAATGACAAAAGTTGATCGCCTCGCCAAGGGCTCTCATTTAATACCAAACTTGACCACTTTTGAAGACTTTCATCTTTGACCCACACCGGACCCACAGTGGGTGGGGCACCCACCCACGTCGGTGGGACCACTTTTTGTGGGTGGCATAATGACAAAAGTTGATCGCCTCGCCAAGGGCTTTCATTTGATACCAAACTTGACCACTTTTGAAGAATCATTTTCGACTCACACCGGACCCACAGTAGGTGGGGCACCCACCCACAGGTCGGTGGGGCCACTTTTTGTGGGTGGAATAATGACAAAAGTTGATCGCCTCGCCAAGGGCTTTCATTTGATACCAAACTTGACCACTTTTGAAGACTTTCATTTTTGACCCACACCGGACCCACAGTAGTGTTGGGATTGGCCGAAAATTTCCATGGTTGGCTTGGCTTGGCTTGGCCGGAGTTTGAAGTTGGCCGGCCAATTGGACGGTGGCCGATGGCCGGCCTATGGCCGCTGGCAGGCGGCCGGCCAACGGCCAACGGCAAACTGGCTGGCCGTTGGCTTATGGCCGGCAATTGACCGTTGGCCGGCCAACGGCCAACTGGTTGGCCGTTGGCCGCTCGCTGTTTCTTGACCGTAAGCTATTGGTCGTTCTTTAGCTATTTGTCAACGTTGGCGAGCTGGAATTTACTATTTTTATTCGTCTACCGTGCGTAATTAGGCGTCAACTTAATTAAACTTTATTTTAATAGTACAATTTACAATTTACAATATTTGTAAAAGTTTTTCCAAACATTTAGCTCCAACCTGCGATAACTCTGTTTTAATTTTGCTGGAGGACCGCAATAAAGTGATGAGACGTTCACCGCCAGACAAATCTAAAAACTACGTTGTTAGCACACCTAAAATTTGCATGCAATTAGCAAATTTTATTGTAAAAAACGCCAATAACGATAAAAGCTGTCAACATCTAAGTGAAAATCTGTAGTACTGTATCTAATGTAACGTTTATACAGCAACATGTTTACGATATTATGCAGCAAAATTAAATTTTTCAACACAGTTAACGCACAAGATCAGTAAATTTGAGCTTGGCCAGCACTCGGCCTTTGGCCAGCCAGTTGGCCGTTGGCCGTTGGCCGTCGGCCTGCCAGCGGCCATTGGCCGGCCATCGGCCAACGGCCAGCCAATTGGCCGTTGGCCGGCCAACGGCCAATGGCCGGCCACCCCAACTGGCCGAGATTTTTTCGGCCAACGGCCAATGGCTTGGCCGGCCATTGGCCAGCCATTGGCTGCACCGGCCAATGCACAACACTAACCCACAGTGGGCGGGGCACCCACCCACAGGTCGGTGGGGCCACTTTTTGTGGGTGGCATGATGACAAAAGTTGATCGCCCCGCCAAGGGCTTTCATGTGATACCCAACTTGACCACTTTTAAAGACTTTCATTTTTGACCCACACCGGACCCACAGTGGGTGGGGCACCCACCCACAGGTCGGTGGGGCCACTTTTTGTGGGTAGCATAATGACAAAAGTTGATGGCCTCGCCAAGGGCTTTCATTTGATACCAAACTTGACCACTATTGAAGACTTTCATGTTTCACCCACACCGGACCCACAGTGGGCGGGGCACCCACCCACAGGTCGGTGGGGCCACTTTTTGTGGGTGGCATAATGACAAAAGTTGATCGCCTCGCCAAGGGCTTTCATTTGATACCAAACTTGACCACTTTTAAAGACTTTCATTTTTGACCCACACCGGACCCACAGTGGGTGGGGCACCCACCCACAGGTCGGTGGGGCCACTTTTTGTGGGTGGCACAATGACAAAAGTTGATCGCCTCGCCAAGGGCTTTCATTTGATACCAAACTTGACCACTTTTGAAGACTTTCATTTTTGACCCACACCGGACCCACAGTGGGCGGGGCACCCACCCACAGGTCAGTGGGGCCACTTTTTGTGGGTGGCATAATGACAAAAGTTGATCGCCTCGCCAAGGGCTTTCATTTGATGCCAAACTTGACCACTTTTGAAGACTTTCATTTTTGACCCACACCGGACCCACTGTGGGTCAGGGGTCACATCCACCGACCTCAGCAGTATGCTCATCGTTTTCAGCGACCCCGATTTACTATATATGGGTACCACCCCAAGGCCGAAAAACGCCATTTTTAGTAACTTTTAGGCCATTTCTAGTAAAAGTGGGACTTAGAAACTTTTCGTCAAAACAGGTGAAAAAATGCAAAGTTTGGGCCCATCTCCTGAAAGCTCCAGAGCGAAATTAAAAAATCCCCCTCGTTACATTCCGCGCATAGTCCGAAATATTCAAATAAAACAAACCAAACCGATCTAGCTGCTAACCTGTGAAAAAAAGTTGATCACAACCTTAGTGCCAAAATAGCGAAAGTCCGACTTTGGGGCCTTGGCACAGAGCCAAAATTGGCCAGGTGCCAAAATGACCAAAAAAGGTTGCATGGGAGGACCCTGCCTACCAACATATCATAGTAGTATAGGACCAAAATGCCCATATCGTTCCAACACTGCGCTGACATAAGCACTTCCGAAAAGCGTTATTAACCGAGAAAAAAAAACAAACGCACGGTAACTCCCGCCTAGTGCAAAATTTCGAAGTTCGGAATTTTAACCAAAAGTATGGTGATACTTGTAGTACTGCTCGAGTACTTTACGATGGTAACACTTTTACCCCTCCCGGGCATCTAATTAGCTGGCACCAGGCCAACACTGTCTCCAGGGGGCCGCGCAGACGCCTTTATACCCATATTATGTAGGGGCGCTATCGCGCCCCTACATAATTAGATAATTTGTCTGTTCATACCTTCAGTTAGTTCTAACTCACCCAACCTAGATCCTCAAGATATGTATATACTTTATTGCACTCAGGCTAAAGACTTTATTGCAAAAATAAAATAGCACTATAAAAATACAAGCACGGATTTCACTGAGCCAAAACATCTGATCTCTGCATTATGTCTGTCAGTAGTCAACTTCTTGCTTCCAACACACGCATATATAAGATAAACCACAAATAGTTGCAGCAAACAACAATATTATACACAAAAGCAAAGCAACCGCAAAAGCGTCATAAATAATAACATGGGTACATGCAAGTATAAATTCAGTAGTGCATATGTAAAGCAAATCGGATATGGTTGGACAATGGTTATAATGCAATTATAAATCACAAAACATATTGACACCTGGGATTATGGACAATTTCTTAATCTTTACTTTTAATGCCTATATTATACCACAGCTGATTCCCAATTGGACCTGCACTTCAATAAAAGGTTGTCACCCAAATTAAACTAGCCAAAAATAGTAACTTTAACTTTGATCTAATAGAACAAGCTGCAGAACAAAATATTGAAATTGACCTCAAGGTGCAGACAAAATAAACGAAATTCGACACCAATTTTCCAAAAAATGTCGAATGAAAAGAAACACAGTGTTTCTATTTACATATTACGCTTTAACATGTTGCTAGTTTAATTTGTAGGTATTCTGTGTAAAAAAATGGATGCTGCAACAAACTGTACTATAAACGCAGGTTGTAACGAGTGCACCATTTAATTTTGTAGTTTTAACACGTGGAATAAAATAAAAATAAAGATTGTATACTAAATTCATATACTTGGAAGCAGGAAACAATAAAATACACAATCCATAACACACAATGATTACGCATTATAATTATGCTAGTATCTGACTTTATCCTAAGCAAAAATTTCTGGGGGGTGGCACAGATCTCTAGGAGGGGCGGGGGCGAAAATTTTAACCAAAAAATGCTTTTAAAAATGGCTATTTTTGCTGGTGCGCTAAAAACTATGCAATTTGTGCAATTAACCTAATTTCACGCTTAAAATAGCTAAAAACGCTTAAAAAGGCCTAAAACTAAAATTACCCTCAAAACCCTGTTTTCCGGACAATTTTGGGTTTTGGGGGAAGGAATGAATCGGGGGCGAGTGACGACCCCGATTTCTGGGGACTACCATGACCACGACCCCCTCCTCTTGGAAAAGGTTAGAGTATGCAATAGACTGAAAACAGTACATGCAAAAGTCACCATTACATAGCCACCAAAGCTAAGCAAGATTATTATAACAAAAGTTTATATAAATAGCGGCAAAATTCACTATTAAAAATTATGCAAAATATTAAAAGACAAAATCCAATCGTATTTATTTGTGCTCAAAAATCGTTAAGTTTGACTTTTTTATACCCCTGTATAAATAAATATGACGGAGACATCCGCAAATATATAATCTAGACTTTTCCTTTAAATAACTGTTCCTTATTTTTCCATGATACTTACGATTTTAGGGTTCCCCACTCCTTGGTCTTCCTCGCACTAGCTGGACGGGCGGACCCGACTTAATAATTATCCAAAATTCTTCGCTGAAAAAATTCATTTTAATCAAGCATAATCAGTTAAATAAAAGCACATATAAAACACGCATAAGTGTCTGCTGACATACGTATACAGCGTAACAGCAGGACTACAGGCCGTATAACCACAAGGCACCAATGGTATATAATTATGTACAAGACAGAAGTTAACACATCAATAATGGTACCATTATCTGAACAGGAGGACCAATTCAAGCGACTGATCCTTGTGGAAGCAGCCCTTACTAAAGCTAGGAAGCTAAAATTTGAGCAATTTTCAAGCTTAGTTATGAAAAACTAATGCAAACAGAAAGAAACGTCAATACAAACTGAGTCATTATACACTATTTATGTCATTTACGTAAGTCATTGTTCCCCGCCCAACCACATCCTTAGAATAAGTCCGTATCCATTCGTATATAAGCACAACCAAAAGGAATCAATAGTTTGTATATATACACAAAAATAGATTAACATATTGTGGCGGGAATCCTTCAGAAAAAAATAAAGACACCAACTGAACTGGTATTATAGGGGGGCGCGATAGCGACCCCTATAATATGGGTGTGAAAGGTTCAGCGCGGCCCCTAGAGACCCGTTCGAGCACCGTGCCAGCTAAATACTCAACGAAACTAGACAAATTTGGTATCGTTGGAATCAGCACGACGAGTACTATATACAAGTCGCAAAAACGTTTTGGTCAAAATTTTCAACTGTGAAAATTGCCCGTTACAAGCGGGCCCAACACTGCAGTGCATTACGTAATATAGCACACAGTTACAAGAAAACACAACCACACAACCACAGACCACAAATCCAAAAAACAACTTCTGAGGAAGGTACAGGTACTTCATACGTACATGTATGTAGTGCTAGTTAAGAGCGTTAGGATTTTGCCAGAGACGAGTAGCTGCTATGAACCCCGTTTGAAGTAGGAGTAGTGGTGGCTGGAAGGATAGGTATGGAAGCAGAGCTTACCGCTGGTCCTGTGGCCCCAGGACCCCCAGAAGAACCACCGAGTACTGAAGGATTGGTGGTATCAGCCGCAGTAGTAGTAAACTGGGCCATATCAAAATCCTCAAACGTGAAGGTGCCACCGCCCATCTCTAGGCCCCTGGAAAAACCCTCTCGCATTTCCGCCAACCGAGAATCCACCAGGGAAATGGCTGCCTCCAAATCCCGGGGATTATCCGGATTATCCTGATCCAGATCTCCGGACCCGGTGCTGAGGGAGGACTGAGAATGAGCATGATGGTAGGTGGGACCCCCAACCCCGCCCCCATTTGGACCCCCACCAGTAAACGGTTTCTGACCAAAGGCATCTCGAGACTCCGCTGCGGAATCCCCAGCCGAGGAAAAGAACAGCTGCTGGGCAGCCTGAAGGCGCTCATCCGCCCGGGGATCAAAATCCTGATCAAAGATCTCCTCCAGCTGATCCAGGCTAAGATTCTCCAGGCGACGACCCACCGACGGACCGTTGGCCGACAACAGATTCATCAGATCTCGAGTGGAGCCGGAACTTCCACCGCCCTGAGCCCCTGCGACGGAAGGAAGGCGAAGATTTGGAGGTGGTCCTTTGGGGATCGGAGTGGTGGGTGGGGGTGGGGCAGGGGCCAGCTCTAGAGGTGGTCCCTCCCCATCCTCCGGGAAGGTTTGCCAGCCCTGCCAGGAAGGGCGCCTAGCTTCTGACCCTTCAGCTGGGGGTAGCTGCTGGCTGGTTGGAAGGCAGGAGCTAGGAGGGGTCGCCGTGGCCTGGGTAAAACCAGAGGGATTGGCGGTACCATTAGCCGCACCCGCCGACCCGGCGGCCCTAAACTGGGACAGTAGCGTTTTCAGCTCCCGGTTCTCTCGCTCTAGCTGGTCAATCCGCTGTCGCTGGAGGATCAGCTGTTTTTTGGTCTCCAAATCTTTGCCGTTATTGTCCAGAAATTTCCGATAGGCCAGATCAAAGGCCTCCCCGATGGTTAGGGTGATCTCTTCGGCCAGCTTATCACTGAGGAACACGAAACAGTGATGCTCCTCAGTGTTACCCTGTTTAGCGATAAAAGCGAAGACTCGCTTATCCTGCTTATCATCGGCACAAAACGAGATCCGATGGAGGGGATATTTGTAGAGGATCATCTTGGATCGGCCGTCGACAATCTTCACCCCGTCCACGTTGATCCGCAGTTCTACACGCGGCAGTTTGTAGCC
>JASAND010020288.1:0-27621 GCA_030248195.1 Trissonchulus latispiculum
GGATTGAATGATATGTTACGTAATGAAAAATCGTATTACCAATATGCAATTTTATACGATCAAACAGAACAAGAGGTAGAGGACTTAGAAATCCCTCGAGTACTCAAGTACGTACAGATGTCAATGAATTATACAACTATATTAGTCACTTATATCGTAGTAGTATATATTTATTTCGTAAAACAATAATTAGTACTATATTTAATTTAAGGCGCACTGACATTAGGAAACTATTATTAATGCTTAGTGATATTGAGCACGAAGGTGACCTAATTGATATTTTAATGGATTTATGTATGTCTAAAATGCTTCGTAATAAAGTAAGTATAGCTAGTCACAAAGAAAATAAGCCTAAGTTATTAATACACTTTAATAACAAACTTATAGATAGAGTACCTTTCAATAGAATATTACACGATAATTTAAGATTTTGGCCTTTAGATGATGTAAAATTAGCTAAGCCTACTATTATTTTCTCCTATAATGAACCATCCTTATGTAAAATATTTAATTATAAACAAATAGTTAATTCATTGGACATAGATAATTATCTTGTAAATGGAATGGATTGTGACTGTAGTTCATACCATGATAAATTTAAATGTGCTACATCTAAACATGTAGTAACTGGTGATTGTAAGGTAGTTAACAATAAGGATATAGAAAATATACTTAGCAAAGGGTGTAAATATAGATTTAATGTTGTTAATGATATATCTTCCGCTTATTCCAAATGTTTTGTTGGAATTAATAAATATGTTTTGAATATAATACGTAGTAAGAATTCAACCTTTGCGGATACCTATGGTTTATTTGCGGAATGGGTTAATATGGTTTGTGGGGATACTTATACTTATTTATCTAGTAAAAAATTAACTGATAATAATAATAAAATTGATAATTTCGATAGTATAAAACCTAGCTTATCTAATTTAAAACATAGATTTGTTTTTACATCCATTGATAAAGCCTCACAAACGTATGCAGTTATATGTAAAAAACATCATATCAATACAATGTTAAATGAACTTGGTATGCTAAATAATAGTGTAAATGGTAATAACGTTTATTCATTAGTATCAAATGTGGATTCAAAGGTATTACTAAATACACTTAAAAGTGATATTACTGGCCTTGGTTGGAGAATAAGCGATATAAATAATTGTTTACCATTTATCCATTTATTACCTAAGTTTCATAAGAATCCTATAAAGTATAGAACTATTATTGCCAGTAATAAGTCTGTTAATAAAGAAATGTCAAAAGGTATTGGATATGCGTTGAAATTAATTTCTAAAAGACTTTATGCGTATGCTAATGCAATTAATAAAAATGCTAAAAATTTAGTTAATATGTTTTGGATAATTGATTTATCTTCAAAAATATCGGACGCTATAAAAAGGATTAATAAACGTAGACATGCTTCTAGCATTAATACATATGATTTTGGCCAATTATATACTAGTATTAGACATGATAATATTCTTGAAGCTATTAAGTATGTTATAAATTTAGGGTATGCTAATAATGCAGGTCGTAATATTGTTGTGTATGGAAACATGGCTAGATGGGGAATGTCTTCTCATAAGGGAATAGTTTTATCTAAGGAAAATTTATTTTCAAATATAGAATGGTTACTCAATAATCTTTATTTTACTTGTGGTAATAAAATTTTTAAACAAATTATAGGAATCCTCATGGGCACAGATTGTGCCCCACAGCTAGCTAATTTGTTTCTTTTCTAATATGAATTTAAGTATATTAAACAACTTTTATATAAACATGATTTTAATTTGTTACGTAAATTAAGATATGTGTTTAGATATATAGATGACATTACCATTATAAATGATGGAGGAATATTTAACGAACTATACTTATCTATTTATCCTCTTGTATTAACGTTAAATAAAGAAAATACTCGCAGTAATAAAGCGTGTGTATTAGATATAAATGTAATGATTAATAATAATAAATTTGAGTGTGCAGTGTATGATAAAACAGATGATTTTAATTTTACTGTTGTTAAATTTCCTGACATAAGTGGTACTTTTTCTGCAAATGTAGCTTAATAGAATTTACATTAATGAATTACGTAGATATTTAGTAATATGTGCTAATTTGGATAACTTTATAAATCGAATGTGCAGACTAGTAAAATTACTTATTAGTAAGCATTATTCGAAAAGAAAACTTAAGTATCATTTTATTAAAGAGTATAGTAAATTATCAAAAATAAATGATATTGTAATTAATTGCACCAGTCACGAAATTTGGTACGTCGTTGCTCAACGTTTGCACTGAATGGTATAAATGCATTATGTATAACCTCACGAATGCTTGGAGTTGATCGCTTGGGGACGAAACGACTTTTTATCTAAAATTATTTCACATTTTTAAATTTTGTTCTTAAAATCACCTGATTGTAAGCCCCTGATGAGTCCCACAATCAGGCCAGTCGGGCATAACACGGCGATCCGTACGTGAATACTCACTTCTTACTTACCTGATTTGTTATTTATGTATATACGTATGCATTTATTTTTGTTTTGGTTTTATTTTTTGTTTATTATGAAACTATAGACAATGAAACCAAGAGTACATAATACCAAGAGTGCATATTAAGAAGAAGAGTAAGCCGCTAGAGGGCTTCTCTTCTTGGCATTGCGTAACGGTGCTCCGACCACAATACGCGAATGTTCCCCCGTTTGGGGGGGGGGGTCGACCAGATCGACAAAGCATACCCCCCCTCCGTTTGGTGGGGGGGTAGCCGAAAAGAGGTCCCCGTTTGGTGGGGGGGTAGCCAACAGCCAATCAGATTGCAGAAACCCCCCCTCCGTTTGGTGGGGGGGTAGAGCAGAGGATTACGGTAGTTTTTGTTCTATTCGAAAATGGGTCCCCGTTTGGGGGGGGGTTGCTCAAGCAGGCTAAGTGTGGCTCATTCTGTTGGGCTGTTGGCGACCCCCCCCCAAACGGGGACCACTTTTTGTGACCCCCCAAACGGGGACCCCTTTTTGCATACCCCCCACCAAACGGGGACCTCTTGTGTCGACCCCCCCCCCCAAACGGGGACCCTTTTTCAAAAGCCAGAATCAGCCTGCCTACCCCCCCACCAAACGGGGAGGGGGTTTCTGCAATCTGATTGGCTGTTGCCTACCCCCCCCCACCAAACGGGGAGGAGGTATGATTTGGCGACCCCCCCCCAAACGGGAGAACATTCGCGTATTGTGGTCGGAGCACCGTTACGCAATGCCAAGAAGAGGAGCCCTCTAGTGGCTTACTCTTCTTCTAATATATAGAAGAAAATCATGGACTCTTGATAATACATAAGAGTATGACAGCAGTCATACTCTATGTATTATCAGCTTGACACATCCTCTGCACGCTAACGGCTGACCCCCCCCCCGCAAATTGGACCCTTCACTTCAAAAGAATTCGCGCGCTATACTTGTGTGCTAAAGCTCGAAGCAGACACAAAATTCGCGCACGTACTGCTTCTGTTTTCGAGCTTTAACACACAAGCATAGAGCGAGTGAGCGTACCCCCGTTTCGACTGGGTACCAATTTGCGGGGGGGGGGTCACTGGGGTCCAATTTGCGGGGGGGGTCAGCCGTTAGCGTGCAGTGTTTGTGTCAAGCTGATAATACATAGAGTATGCCTGCTGTCATACTCTTATGTATTATGTACTCTTGATGAAACTAACAGTGGCTCAGGTAATACTATTTATGAGACGGTGATCCGTCGAAGTACGTATGCTTATATATTATTATTTCTGCTTTATTTATTTTGTTTGGTTTGTTTTGTCTTTGACAAGTAATCAGTCATGTCCTGCAGAGTGCGAAGGAAAATGCAAGCCGACCTTCGCGAAAGTTATGTAAAACTACATTCGCAAATTCGCGAAGGCCCTTCGCATTCGCCTTCGCGAAGAAAGTTATTTCTGACCAGGACTGTATAGGTTCAATTCGGTTTGAAACTGTGTAAACTCGAGAAAGGAATTAAAATTCAACAACTGTCCTTATATCAAGAGCTCATATTCTCTTATACAAAAGAAGAAGAGTATTAGCCACTAGAGGACTTCTCTTCTTGGCATTGCATAACGGTGCTCCGACCACAATACACGACGCAGGGATGGAAACTGGGTCATGGGTCACAGGGTCATGGGTCGTTTGGGTCGCCATTTTTGCTTGGGTCACTGGGTCTTGGGTCACGAATTTTGTGAACCGTTTGGGTCAGTGTGGGTCTGGGTCAAGCTTCCTGTGGGTCACTTTGGGTCTGGGTCAGTAATTTTTATTGGGTCATTTTGGGTCTGGGTCACAGGGTCTTACCAAATTTTAAATTCGAAGATCTGGCGTTGTTCCAATTACGTAAACCTGTCGCCGCTAGAAAATTTTTCTCGCCTTCGGCGCGAATTTTAAATTGAATTCAGCATTGTTTCTCTGGAATCAATAGAGTTAGCTGTGACTTGTCCGGAGATTATGCTTGCGTCGGTTCGCGCAATATAAGCCATGTACACTTCCATCTTTTTGAAAATTTTAAATATTTTGCAATATCAACCAAACAGGTCTTCCAAGTAAAATAACTATTATATATTGAAAAATAATGAAAATGACAAGATTGAGGAGCTTCGAACCTATGTACAACCTCCTTCAGAAGAATATTTTGCTGGATTCGGACTAATTAATTACCGACTACTATTTACCAATTGTTTACAAATTTACAGTGTGTTGGCCCATACAGTGTCACCGTGTCACAGTTTCAAAAACACTTCACAAAAGTTAATGTAAAGTCAGTTAAGGTAGAGTTATTTTTGGGTCATTTGGGTCTGGGTCACGATAATTCTTGGGTCAGCTGGGTCTGGGTCACGAAAACGATTGGGTCATTTGGGTCTGGGTCACGGAATTTTCAAATTTCATGGGTCGCCTTGGGTCTGGGTCAAATTTGCTTTTGGGTCAAGTGGGTCATGGGTCAAAAATAATGACCCAGTTTCCATCGATGCACGACTGTTCCTCAGCCGTTTGGGAGGTCGATCAAATCGACAGCGCATACCCCCCTCCGTTTGGTGGGGGGGGGGGGGTAGCGTAGCTGAAAACACTTCCCCCTGTGCTGATGGGGGGGGGGGGTAGGAAACAGCCAATCAGTTTGCAGAGACTCCCTAGCAAAGAATTAGGGTATAGTTTCTGTTTATTCCCAAAATGGGCCACGGCAATAACTGTACACCAACTTGGTTGGAAGATCGCGTCTTCTATCGTCCATCTTCGTCGGTCTACCGGTTTCCAGCTTTTAGCGTTTGTACTGCAGGGTAGAGTTGTTGACCCGCCGAGGAAAACCCGGCCGGCCGCCGGCCAGCCGGCCGGGCGGTCGGCCGGCCCACTATGCCGACAATCCGGCCGGCCGGCCGGTTCCGGCCGCCAGCCAACACCCGGCCGGCCAGCCGGGTCAGATGCAGCCGGCCGGCCCGGCCGCATATTTCTAATCTGTGTAACTGGAATACGCATTCTAAAATCTGTACCGTAAATACGCAAGCGCTTAGAAAGTGTGTGCTTGTGGAATACGCAGCATACTTTAGTGTTCAACTATATACTATTATACGTTTCATATAAATACGTGACAAACCCATTATATACTGTTATGATGGTGCACATACGTCATCAACATGATAGTGGAGAAATACAAGGAATATTTCTGCAGCACAATAGCATTCATAATCTTGATGTCTAGAATAAGATTGGGAAATTGTCGAGATGTAAACTCAAGTGTTACGCAATTAATAAATTTTAATTAATTGAAGGCGAGGCGTACATAATCCTTAACGTTTGAATAATTGCTTAGATTGTAAAACTTTGTTGAACTATTACCAGATGCTAAACACATATTGAGATGAAGGTTTAGCTATTTTTTCGCCAATTTTCACACACCAATTTAGCTCAAGTTGTGCAAAGATGCATAAAAAGACATTTCGGATTTATTGGTAACAAATTTTGAATTTTTAAAAAATTTAAAGAACTTAAGTTTTTCAGCCAACAAGAACCTATATTTTTCGTTTCTAATTTTGCTGAAATCTAACAGGGGCTTCGGGGATACCGCAAAACGCGAATAATAATTTATTACCTCTTGTTACTTTATCGTTACGTTACCTCTTGTTACGTTACATACAATTTACGTTTATACTGAATTTACAAAAAGCTGAATAGAGAACAGACTTCTGCTTCGTGTTCCACGAACCATAAAATCCCAGATGTAATCTTTTCTGCAAAATCAGAGAAAAAGCTTCTGTCTCCTTTAAACTTAAAAAATTTAGCATGGAAAACGTAAACTTTTTTAACCTTTTGCTTTTTTATTTGAAATGTGTGCGAATGCATTTATGGCAACATTTGAATTTAAATTTTTCGTGTTTTGTGAAAATTAGCGAAAATTAGAAAATTATTATTATCAGGGAAAATTTTTGTGAGAGGGGGTTGACTTGATCCCACATGATCAATATGTTTAGGATCCAGTTATTCAATTCAATAAAGTTTAAAATTCAAGGCTCGTTACTTTTCCAATCTTGTTACTTTTAAGAGCATTGGATAGCTCTTGCAAAGACGATTGTTTTAATATAAAATAATGTGGCAATTAAGCTAATTATAGCTGCTAATTAACACTTAAAATTAACATAGGAAATTTTCAAATTTTAGGTGAAACCTATCATGTTGTATATCATTCGAAAGCTCTTGACGAGGCGGATTCAATGGGCTAACAATTAAGTGAATTAGTTAAGCTAGTCGAAACTTTAGTAGAAAAAGCTGTTTTCCAGTAACACGCATTGCTAGGCCAATGAGTTGGTTTGATTGCTAGCCCATTGGATCCGCCTCGTCAAGAGCTTTCGAATGATCTACAACATGATAGGTTTCACCTAAAATTTGAAAATTTCCTATGTTAATTTTAAGTGTTAATTAGCAGCAATAATTAGCTTAATTACCACATTATTTTATATCAAAACAATCGTCTTTGCAAGAGCTATCCAATGCTCTTAAAAATAACGAGTTTGGAAAAGTAACGAGCAAGCAACTGTGAAAAATTAGCTTAGGTGACATTTTAGCATAGGTGACAAAATAGTATACGACAACGGCCCGACCTGGGGAGGTTGGTTGGACCGATCCCAGCCCCGAGAAACGTCTTATCGGCACAACCCTATATCCCACTGCGTACTAGTATTGTTTCAGTAGCCGATTTTAGTTTCAGTTTCAGTCGGTGGGCCGAAGTAATTTCAGTTTCAGTTTCAGTCGGCGAACCAAAATATTTTCAGTTGGCAACGCAAAATGATTTCAGTTTCAGTTTCAGTTCTCTTTAAAACGAACGGTTTCCAGCCATCTGAGTTGACATAAAGCACAATTTGTTGTATATTCAGCCTCCCCGGCAGCAATACTAACAGAATCGAAGCTCAAATCCTTCAAAATGTCAAGTTTTAAGGAACGACTGAATCTAGTTTCAGTCCGAATTTCAGGTTTTTACCCAAATTAGTTCCAGTTTCAGTTTCAGTCGACAGCCTAAAAAAGTTTCTGTTTCAGTTTCAGTTACAGGTCTCTTCTCAACATAGTTTCAGTTTCAGTTTCAGTGACTGAAACATCACTACTACGTACCTATTGTTATCGGAGCAAAACCCACGCTGTTCCACATAGAGTTGTCCTCGATTCGTTAAGGGGGGGCTACTAAAGGTTTGCCCCGACTTTGTCCGATTGGCCTACTTTTTGGCGAGGATATAGAGCATGGGTGTGGTCAAAAAAATATCGGATACTGAGATCTTAGTTGCCTTCCAGCCATGTGCAGCAGTTGCGTTTATGTGCCCGACCCCCCATTTTTCGCAACTACCAACATATTAATTAAAAATTTCTACTGACTGCTAGGCCCAAGCGTCAAAGCTGTCATTCGCCAATATGATTTGGCACATATGTCCCTACCTGCAGAAAAATACTAGATGTCTGTATCTTATCTGCATCTAAGGGAATTACTCTTCAAAGTTGAAGTTTCGGCAAAAATTCAAAACTTTTTGGCTAACGAAAGGAAAATTTTATTACTGGTGCGAGCTATGAGGCTGTAATTTGGCATAAAAGGAGGCCCTATAGGAGTACTCATTTGTGCCAAATGGCAAGAAATTCTGCCGAGTGAAAAAATTTTTATGTAACTTTAATCTTCAAAAATTTCCTAAAATGCCTGTTTTGGGGAATGGTAGCCCAGAAATCGAAAAAATCAAATTTTTTGAAATTAAAATTTTTTGAGATATTTGAACTCAGCGAGGTCGAAAACACCCCCACAAAAGATTTCAGCTCGATTCGTGAAGGTTTGCGACTTCTATGGCTGCGGAAAGCCTCTACACAGGATCCGACAGACTGAAAGTGGCGGTTTCGGCAATTTTTGAAGATTAAAGTTGACATAAAAATTTTTTCACTCGGCAGAATTTCTTGCCATTTGGCACAAATGAGTACTCCTATAGGGCCTCCATCTATGCCAAATTACAGCCTTATAGCTCGCACCAGTAATAAAATTTCCTTTTCGTTAGCCAAAAATTTTTAAATTTTTGCCGAAACTTCAACTTTGAAGAGTAATCCCCTTTAGATGCAAGATAAGATACAGACATCTAGTATTTTTCTGCAGGCAAGACATATGTGCCAAATCATATTGGCGAATGACAGGTTTGAAGCTTGGGCCTAGCAGTCGAGTAGAAATTTTGAATTAATTATGTTGTAGTTGGAACAATGGGGGTCGGGCACATAAACGCAACTGCTGCACATGGCTGGAAGGCAACTAAGATCTCAGTATCCGATATTTTTTTGACCACACCCATGCTCTATATCCTCGCCAAAAAGTAGCCAATCGGACAAAGTCGGGGCAAGTCGATTTTAGTAGCCCCCCCCTTAAAAACGGGGCTGGGCCGGCCCCCGGCCCCCCCGAATTTTGGGGGCTGGGCCGGGGGCTGGGCCACTACTTTGGGGGCCAGCCCCGGAGGCCCGGCCCCCGGGGCCGTCCGGATGGACGGCCCCCAGTTTTTAAGCCCCCGGCTCAATGAATGTGTGCTTTCTTAGGAAGAACAACTACAGACATTGTTTTTATTTCCTATCCTAAGAAAACCGTCTAATGACTAACGAAAATGAAGCAGTACAAACAAGCTACTCGGATAATGTTCTTGCCATTACAGACAGGTTAAATAAAAATTTAATGCGATCGCAAAACTGAACCAAGTTGTTAACCAGCAGTTGGCAAAGGCTGACTAAGACGAAGCAACTTCCGCAACTAAACCATGTTTGTTTCCTATGTGATCGTCCTCTACTCGACTCAGCTCAGCTAGAGACGACGGTACGACAGCAAGCTTAGTAGGCTGTAGACTTCAGCCAGGCGTTCAAGACCATACTTATAGAAAAAGGTTGCAGAAACATTGAGAAAACTTTGTGTATACATCGTTGTTATGCGTTGGAGTAAAGCGCAGGAACCCGTGCAGACACATCAGGTATGAATACTGGTGGAGATAGCAAATCGTTTATGCAGAAATGTCAAGCTTAGAATGGCTTGGGGCCGGGGGCCGTCGTTGCGGACGGCCCCCGGGGCCGTTGTGGGGGCCGGCCCCCAAAATTGGGGGCTGGGCCACGGGCTGGCCCCCAATTTTAAGAAGGGGGCTGGGCCGGGTGGGGGCCGGCCCCCGGGGCCAGCCCCCCGGGGGCCGGCCCGAAGTCCAGCCCCCGAACAACTCTAGCTCCACATCGCAAATTAGACTCGCCATTCCAAAGACATTTCCGCGGTATGCTTATGTGCTAAAGCTCAAAGCTAATACAAATTAAACACTGCCCGGCACACTAACCGAAAACACTATTTTCATTTTAAAACAGGTATGTAAACATGCGGCGAATGAGCATATTCCCGTTAAGATGAGGTACTAATTTGCGGGGGGTCACTAGTTTACTACTAGCTCGTTATTTAGATTCTCTACTGAAAATGTGCCAAGGTCGCACTCAACTCTGGATTTGTGTGCATTTCCAGTAGGGCTTTTTCTATAAGAAATTAACGGGCCGGGCACAAGCCCAAGTTATCGGCCGAGCATATCCCAGCCCGGAGCCCAGGGCCCGCTACGAAGCCCGGAGCCCGCTCCTTGGCCCTGCTTTAAATCCTCGGTCTTGGTGATAGGCCCGGACTCCGAAGCCCGGGCTGCTGCAAGTCTCAGACTCACAAACTGAGTAAGGCAGGCGCGGTGAGCACGGAAGCCATGTGGAACCAGGCCTCTAAAACTGGGCCCGATAGCGGGCCGGGCTGTCAGCCAGAACAGGGCCGGGCTCGACACAAAATTTCCGGGCACGGGCCAAGACCGGGCCGGTCCAGGGACCGAAACCCGCTACACGGTCCGGGTAAAACCCTAATTTCGAGACATACTAACTTGGTGCATGCCTAACCAACAGCAAACTACCAATTAAAGTATCCTTTATTGCAGAAGTAAAACAGGATGACAACTACAAGACTGGAATACAGTGGCACTAGTTTCGAAATTTAAATTTTTAGAGCTGCAATTTCTGATTTTGTACGTGGCAATTGCCCCCCCCCTCCGCAACAGAGTTAGCAACAGTTTAGCTCAGCAAAAACTTACACAAAACAATAAAGCTGACCAAAAAATGACGGCCCATGTCAAGATAAAAGTTAGAACCCCCAGAACCCCCATCAGAAAAAAGGAGGTTCTCAAATTTTTTTCATGCGTTTGAATCCAGGACTTTGATTTGTGTGTGACTACGTTGCGGATCCTTTCCTTCAACAGACATTTCCGCAGACATGATATGTTTATAATAAGTACCCTATATATAATATAAGTATCCCTATCATCAAATTTGTAGCCCATAACCGGGTTGTTCTGGGGGGGGGGGGGTCCTCCTGGCTTTTCTCATAAATTTAGACTGAAATTTGTGTATATGCTGTATCCAATATCCACAATATGGGTATCAATCGAAAGCTGCCGACAAGAAGAACAAGTTCGTCCTAGATCTGAGTACAGGCAACGCACACACTTTTCGGTATACCCGGACTCCAGGACCCTCAGAACTTCCAGCAAACACTTGAAACTAAACAGTGGTGGATCAAATCTCTTCGAAAAGTTAAGAACCCCCAAGAACCCCCAGAACCCCCATCAAAAAATGAAACTAAACATAGTTATAGATCAAATCTCTACAAAAAAATTAAGAACCCCCAGAACCCCAAGAACCCCCATGAAAATAAAAGCTCCCAGAAAAACAAGTGGTAGATCAGAGCGCATCAAAATGTGACTTTTATCTTGACATGGGCCAAAATGACTGACTAAAACAGAACTACATAATAAACAGCGATATATATGTACATACCCAAAAAGAAAAGGACAAAATGACAAGTGCGTGGAAAGTGACAAAGACATTTTATTTATATATAGAGCGTATTAACAAAGCAAACGTAGAAATGCCTCATCTTACTCCTTCCTAATTAAATGATAGGAGAAAACCTGCTGCCATTCTAACTAAATAAACCACACGATTAGGTTTACTCTAACAGTTTACTCTTTCTGTGCACAAAAGTGTGATATGACTTCAACTCCTATCGTGTAACCCTGGTACGCTAATTCTCCAGCATATGGTGCAGCAACCGTACAATACGAAGGCACAACGGTAAAAGGCAGCTACTTACTTCTAAAACGCAATGGCATCAAAAATCAGATACATAAACTGGATACTCTTGGACAATCATATATGACCTGTATTGCATAACGGAAGGCTTCTATATTGGCGCATAGCTAAATTAGAATTAAATTAGAATTTAAGAAAGAAGTGTGGAACGTGGAAAGCAGTTTTAAAAAGAGAAAATGCGAACTTGAAGTGTCCAGAAATAAAAGTTAATCAAAAACAACTATACAACCGTAAAATGTATAAAACAAGACAAGAACAACCTGAACTTGGCATGACTGAGATTAACACTAAAATTGAGAGCAAAAAGTAGCAGAAGCTGAAAATATGGACATTACAATTAAGCAAAAGCAATATGCTATATGTACAATGGTAAAAGCTCCATAAACTCATTCAACGTTGAACGAGTTTACCCTTAACAAAGTCAAAGCTCAAACAGAAAATGCTTTCTTTCAATGTACATACGTACTATACAAATTGAATCCTGACTATATCCGGAAGAGGGCCTGAAAAAGTGGCTGTAAGGGGCTCAAATCGAAAATTTTCAGCTTATATACGAAATCTAGATTTTACAATAAGCTCAGGTAAATACACATTATAATTGTTGTTTTCACTCAAATCCGCGAGAGAACTTACCACTTGAAACAATTCAATAATTTTGATTTTCAAACATCCAAAGTTTTGATCTAAGGCAACAACATACATTAACATAGAGTGGGAGGACTTGTCCCAAGAAAATGTTGAAGAAGCTTGTACCTTGAACTGAAATTTTTAAGGAGGCTTGTACCGCACGAATAGATTAGCTAAATGTTTCCTAAAATTAACGCTGTTTCAGGTTTCGCGTTTCAGGAAAATTTGCAATTTTTCAAAATTTACAACAAAATCTTCAATTTTTAGAAAAAATTTTGGCCCATTTTTTGCCAAAAATTAAAAATTTTCGGTAAAAAATTCCGGCACTGCCTGAAGTTTTTAGAATTTTAGTGTAAAGACTAATGTTTTCCGGCCAGTTTTTGTTTATATACCACTAGGCCATTTCGGGACTGTTAGCCTATGTACATAATATGTCAACAATTTGCAAAAAGAAAGGAATCCCTAGGAAAATGGAGATTGCATCTACTACGCTACGGAGTGGTCGTGTCACTAAAAGGCCATAAAAGAAACCATAAGCATCTTTCAAATCTCACGCTTGGAATAATCAATTTTGGATAAATACATACACTGGGAGTGGATCAGTTTTATCAAATATCATGGAATATCTCACCCACAATGGACAAGAATGGAAATCAATGTGGAGTATTATGGTGTGCTTGGTATATGCAATACTTCGTTGGAATGGAAAACGAGCTAAGTCTATTTAGAGCTATGTTTGTGACTAGTATATTCGAGCTTTTAACAACTATTAAAATCTATTAAACCCTATTAAAAATAGCTACAGGAAATGTGCATTGGTAAACGCCACTAGGTAAGCCAGATGTTAGTTGGGTTTTGACACTAGGCTTGGGGGGTGAAAAAGGTCCCCCTGGGTCTTTTGTCAACCTAAGTATGAAATTTAGATAGAAATTCTTTTGCTTAAAAAGGAATAGCAAATGACTGCTGGAATATTGTAAACTACGCAGCACATTAGGCTGATCAGATTGGGAGAATGTACCATCTGCACTATTCGGCCGCAAACATGGAAGTTTGGATCCTAAGGATCTCTTAACAAAATTAATCAATTTTGACTTTAAAATATTACCGCGACTATTCAAATTTTTCTGGTGGCTATTGGCTCCAGTGTTGTAAATCAAAAGAATATGGTGCAGACGTACCAGAATCCACCCCTCCCTCCCAATATGATTTCTTATGTGATGACCGAGATTTGCAAGGAATTGGCCGTCTTGGAGGGGGAAACCCTTCTTGGTGGGCCAATGGGTGAGCACGAATGCACAGCTAGCAGCGTGTCCACTTCTGCTGCGGCAGTAGCCTTGATGAAGCCTCGGATAATTGCAGAAAGCAATTATTCAGTGCCGGATTTTTCTCCCATCTCCTATTTTAAACAATAAAGTTGGATCCGGCACTACCCCTGCAGGCGAAAGCGACTGGGGTGTGGCACATAGCGAACAAAAAATTTGCAAAAATGTCGCTTAGTTTTATTTCAGTCGGGCTCAGGCCCTGGCTTAATCCCTGAGGCCGTGAGGCCGGAGCCTGGGCCCTTACCCGGCGCCCATACTTTATTTCAATCTTAGAAAAACTCCCCTCTCATCATGAGGCTGCCGAAGAAACTCCGAATATTAAAAGCTACATACGCGTGATTCGAGTTTGCACAATTGATCATAATTTTTTATACTCCTTCTATGTAATGCCAGTTTTTAGACATCTATAAAAATTTCAGTACATTAGTATATATTTCCCACAGACACAATATAACGCTAAAACAAGACTAGGTGAAAACACAAAAACCTTCAAATACTGGCATTTTTTTAGTGGGGCCCCCCCACTTTTCGGTTCCCCTCTCCACTTTTCGGAGACCCCCCACTTTTCGGCAAGCCCCCACCCACTTTTTTGGGGTCGCCCAGAAGTGTTAAAAATTAGGTTTTTGAGATTTTCAAAAATTTTCTCAACTTTTAGCTAATGTATGGACTTATAAGCTCATTTTAAGCTTAAAAACAACGATTTTTTGCCTTTTTACCTTAAAAATGCTAATTTTTCGCTAAAACGTTAGGTATATTTTTACATTTGGCTCGCCCCCGCACTTTTCGGAAGCCCCCCCCCCCACTTCCCCCTCCCTAGGGGGACCCATTTTCAAAACCCTAAAAAAATGCCAGATATATGTAGGACCCATTAAAACTCAAATTCAAACTATATACATGACTGCCTGACGGGCATCCTATTTGACAGATTGACACATTAGTGCTGGGGTTTTTTTAGGCAAAAATAAGTGGGGGGGGGGGGTCCAAAAGTGGAGGAATAAAATAAGCTAAAAATGTCAAAAATAGCCTGTTTTCTACTTATACTGCTATAACTAAGCTTAAAAGTGCTGAAAAATTAAGTTTTGGCACCAAAATATACGATTTTTGACTAAAAGTTTCCGGCGAAGCAGGAAAATTTTTTAAATTTAGACCAAAAATCCTAAAAAATTGGCAATTTCTGGGCACCTTAGGGTGAGTGGGGGGGAAGCCCAAAAAAGTGGGGGGAAGAGGTCGAGTGGGGGAGGGAAGAGGTCGAGTGGGGAAACCCAAAAAGTGGGGAGCCCCCCCCCCACCCCCAGTAAAAAAACCCCAGTAGTGAAAAAGCCAAATACAGCAAACCAAGTCATAAATCGAATAGATAATACACACGAAAACGTAAACGATGAGGTGCTACAGAAGTCTGAAATTTTTCGCTGAAGCTGGGAACATTGAAAGGTGATTACTCATGCTGAAACACAAAAATATAATAAGTGAAAGACGGCTGTTATCTAGATTTAATTTGTGTGGTGTGCATAAAAAACTATGCAACAAAGCAGAAAGCTGAAAACAAAACCGTTTGTTCACTGTGATAACAAGACACCACGCAGGTTATAACCTTAAATGTTTTGGAGTCGAGCTTGAGCAGAAGAACTAGAATAATAAATAAGAGTATAAACGAGAATAATAAATAATAAAATAGAGCAATATTTTAGGAAAAATCTGGAACCTGGAAAAAATTTTTGGGCTCTACCCGGCCCGGCATGCAACGGGCCGAAAGGCTCATACTAACTTTCAAGCATAGGGTTAGGCCAAGAATAGATATATATACAAGAATAAAAATGCTCCGATGGAGCATGAAAAATGCAATATGGGTGACACTGGGTTTTAAGCAGACAGAGGACTAGGTTTTAAAACGTTAATATGGGAGGGGCAGGTTGTAAATGCCAGGAGGACTAGGTTAAAAGCGCACTAATATGGACCAGCTTCGCTGAACAACCCATATTCGCGGAAATTGTCCAGACAAAAATGCTGGCGGCAATCCTTCAATAACAGTTTAACGATTTGTCGGCACGACTTTGCAGCTAATACTATATACATATAGTTGTGTTCGTAATACTTAACATTCCATAATTAATACAACTTACAACACAACACAACTTAATTTAATTAATTTAATTAATGCATATAAGCCAACACTTAATACAATATATATATGCAGTAATAATTGGTGTCACAAATTCCGCTCTGGTAACTCACTATAAAACGCTTGAAGTATATAAAGCATAATATTTTAAAATCAGCAAGCTCGCCTGGAAAGCTGACGAAGTTAGAACTTAAGACAATAAAGGTCAAATGCGGAGTGGAGCATGCGTACCCGCGAATATGGGTTGTTCAGCGAAGCTGGTCCATATTAGTGCGCTTTTAACCTAGTCCTCCTGGCATTTACAACCTGCCCCTCCCATATTAACGTTTTAAAACCTAGTCCTCTGTCTGCTTAAAACCCAGTGTCACCCATATTGCATTTTTCATGCTCCATCGGAGCATTTTTATTCTTGTCCTATTTCATTTTTAAGGTTCTCAGTAAAACTTAAGGGGGGGATCGCGATTTTTCGACCATCTCCGATTTTTCTCATTTTCACATATTTTGTAGTCCTCATGGGTCCCCAAAACAAGACAAGTGCGTTTGTTGCAAAACTTTTCCTATCATTCACAATAGCCCTCCAAAGGTGACCCCGACATGTGTTAAACATAGGAAAATGAAAAAGTTAGGAAAATTTTTCTGCTACCAAAAGTTTGAGCGCTGTGTACGAGTAAATCGGCTACAACTTGGTGTAAACCTAATCTGGACTAGGTAGAGTGCTAATATCTATACGACGTTATTTCATGTAGGACCGTTAATTTTATACGAATTTAGAAAGTTCGGGGAAGGCGGTTTTTGCTCAAAATCGCTCTACAAATGTGTAGCTCGTTGAACGTTTTGTCCTGTCCTGAACAAACCCTTCCGTATAGAAACTTCGCGGTTAGTTATTAGCACAGTAGATTGCTAGAGCTCTATTTTGAATATAATCAATCCCTGTCCAGACTTTTCAGTAGCTCACAGTTTTGGTAGCAGAAATTTCATTTTTCCTCAAAATTCATCATTTTTCGAAAATTTCGTGTTTAATGCTTTATAAGTCAGACAAAACTTAAGGTATCTCAATAAAATTTGGTGTGCTAATTGGCATGCATAATGCCAATATGTATGTAAAATTTCATGCCAATAGCCTGTGTTTTGCGTTGGCTACATATTACGACAGCATGGCGGACACCTATGTGCCAAAAATGTCAAATTTTCAATTTTTTCAAATATAGCCATATTTTATATCAAATTGAAGCTCTCGATGTCCTGAACATTTTATCTTCTTACACCAAGTCTCTACAAAGCAGTATGAGAAAGTTAGAGCGACTTAAAGTTTGAAGCAAATGACAGTCGGAATGAGCATTGCCGAATCGTTCAAACGCCGTTTCTCGCACGTTGCTTATCTTGCCACTGTTATTTATGCACTAATAAATAGCCCCAACTAGAGGCTTTAATTTGATGTATTTGTCATGCCGTAGTCTGCTGTCGTCCTATGTGTACACCACCTCGAAGCCCTCAGCGAGGCATACTGGCGCAAATACTAAATTGTAGGAATTTGAACTGAAATATCTCTAAGCTGGATTGACCCTGGACTCTAAAAACTTGTCTTGTTTTTGGGCACATATGGGGGTATATTATACCCGAAAATGAGCGAAATCGGTGACCATAAAATTTGGTACCCGGCGACCCCCCCCCCCTTAAGCAAGAATGTTAAAGGTTTATGAAAGAAACTTTAAAAATTCCCCAATGATTACGTAACATTCAACCAAGCCATAGAACAAAGAAGCTTGAAAAGTACCAATTACAAAGTACACAGATTTTGGCAGAAAAACCCTCATGCACTACAAATAAGAATATTTTAGAAAGTTGCAGAAAGTTATCTGACGATTACAACATTTGTGTTGCTAGTTATAGGCCGTGCTGTACTTCAGCAGCACTCTTACTGCAGCGCAACTAGACGCAAACGTCACTGCCAAAAGAGGAGACTTATACGGCATGATTTCCAATGCTATTCTGCACGTGCCTGCAGAATTTCAGACGATTGCAACTTTTCTGTAGCTAGTTATAGGCCGTGCTGTACTTCAGCAGCACTCTACTGCAGCGCAACTAGACGCAAACGTCACTGCCAAAAGAGGAGACTTATACGGCATGATTTCCAATGCTATTCTGCACGTGCCTGCAGAATTTCAGACGATTGCAACTTTTCTGTAGCTAGTTATAGGCCGTGCTGTACTTCAGCAGCACTCTACTGCAGCGCAACTAGACGCAAACGTCACTGCCAAAAAAGGAGACTTATACGGCATGATTTCCAATGCTATTCTGCACGTGCCTGCAGAATTTCAGACGATTGCAACTTTTCTGTAGCTAGTTATAGGCCGTGCTGTACTTCAGCAGCACTCTACTGCAGCGCAACCATATAGTAACATCGTAATAGGTATACGAAACCTATCTATAATAGTTTGTCATGTCCTAAACTATCTGTATGCCGAATTTCAAATGCCAGTGACAAATGAATAACTTGTTATCGACGGTGCTGTGTTTTAGGACAGCACATACAGCACGGTGGAAGCTAGAGAATGCACCAACTAACATAGCTACAGTTCCCCCTTACTACAGACACAATTATCACCAAGTTTAATATGTTTAACCGTTTACAGTAAGTCTACAGACAGCGTGCTATGGTTGCTGCATAACAGTACAGCAAGATAGCAGCACCGCACAGCGCTGCGACTATGCTCATCGTGTTCAGCGACCCCGATAACCCTTATATGCGTCCCACTAAATGGCCCAAAACAGCATATTTAGGCCTATTTTTGACTATTTTCTGCGGAGTTGGGACTTAGAAATTTTTCCAAAATGGCCATTTGGCCGGACCAACTTTGGGCCGGCCGCCTGAACGATCCCGGCCAGATATCGAAAATCGCCTCAGTTATGACACGCTACCCATCCCAAAGTTTCTTATGCAACAAGCCGCGTCTCTCTAGCTTGTTCCCTGGGCCCTGTAGCCGTGACACAAAATTGGCCTTTTTTGGCCATCTTAGCGGTCAGGCCACATTTGGCCGGCCGCACAGGTGGCCGGCCGGGCCGGACAGCGAAAAATTGTCCAAAAGGTACATTAACACAAATACTACTCTCAGAAAAACCAAACTTCACCGGCTGAAAATGCCCAGATCGTTCAGTTTTTGAGTTCGACTAAAACGGCTTCCCCAAGCGTGACTTACACGGAAAAAAAACAAACGGACCTAACTTGTCCGGAAGCGAAAATTTTCAAAGTTGAAAATTTTGACCAAAACTTTTTTGATACTTGTTGTACTCGTCGTGCTGATTCCAACGATACCAAATTTGTCTATTTTGGTTGAGTATTTAGCTGGCACGGTGCTCGAACGGGTCTCTAAGGGCCGCGCTGAGCCTTTTACACCCATATTATAGGGGGAGCGCTATCGCGCCCCCCTATAATATATATATATATCAAAATTAGAAGTCACTCATGAAACGAGGGTACAAAGCTAGAAAATGGATAGAAAATGTAAAAATGAAGCATAAAATGATGATGAAGTTAGTCTTCGAGTTGGTGTTCTGTTCAATTTTGGCAGGCCGGCCCCAAAACACAGGTAAACTCTCAATAATCGACGTAAAATGGTCGGCCAGTCCCTCGGTCCGACAAAATCAAACTGAGCCTGCTTAGCCGACCAAGAATCAAAAAAAGAACAAGTCAAAAAGAAGGGAAACTGATCTCAAAGAACACAATAAACACATTAAAGACATTTAGCTCATACCAAATCCTCCAACAGCAGCTGAGCTTTTGCAATCGCTTCCGGAGTGCCATCAATTTCGACGGACAAAGTGTCACTGGAGCTCTGAGATGGCACGACGAAAAGCGTAGCCTTGGAAACCACCTGAATATGTCGAAGACGACAATTGCCCGGTCCAAATACAGCCTCGGCAAACTGAGATCGGATTGCCAAATGATGCACAGTTGGAGCCGCCGTCTCCTACAATAAAAACCGAAAATTATTGGATCCTGTCTTTACAAATAAAAAGAGAAACTAAGACGGCGATATAGAAAAGTGAAGGAAACCGAATTTTATATATATATATATATATATATATATATATATATATAGTAAAGGTTCGAAAAAATTCGATTTGGCAACTTTTTGGATAACTTTTTATAGGATTGCCGTACAGATCCCGGATATGGCCCAGCATGTGTGGGGTGGGGTCTAGTTTCTTCGCATGCCCAAAGTTGCCGGGCAAGGGCTGTGCTTTCAGAAAAATTTTGAAAATTGACTGTATTTTTTTCGGACCCAAATCGAAAAAAAATACGCGGGGTCGAAAAAAAATACAGGGCCAAAAATTCGCCGTTTCATTATCTAGTGCCAAAATGACTATAAAAATCGTATATACAGATGCTGGTCATGCATTTTCCGTTGACTATTGACCCTTCTTTCCAGTCTATGGTGGTTAATTTTCATTAGATAGGCCGCCTACCGCATATGGCCCGAAAACTTTTTCATCTGGCCCTATATTATTTTTGTCACGCAATAATTTCTATATATAATGTTGCTTATTCAGTGGCCATATTTTGTTTTTTATTCTTAACAAACGTAACGACAAAGAACAAGAATAAAAATGCTCCGATGGAGCATGAAAAATGCAATATGGGTGATACTGGGTTTTAAGCGGACAGAGGACTAGGTTTTAAAACGTTAATATGGGAGGGGCAGGTTTTAAATGCCAGGAGGACTAGGTTAAAAGCGCACTAATATGGACCAGCTTCGCTGAACAACCCATATTCGCGGAAACTGCCCGGACGGATGCTGGTGGCAGTTTTTCAGTAACAGTCTACCAATTTGTGAGCATAGCTCTGCGTCTGCAACTATATATATATATATATACATATACGTAGTTTAGGGATCGACCGGAATTCCGGTTCCGGTTCCGGTTCCGGTACTTTTTGGTTCCGGTTCCGGTTCCGGTTTTTGAAAACGTACCGGAACCGGAACCAATTTTAGCCTATTATCAAAAGCAAAATTTTATTAAAATTTTCAGAAATTTTGTCAAACTTCTTAAAAACTTTTTGAAAAACTGCGATTCTTTTATAACCAGAATATGATTTATTCAAAAATTTTCGCCTGCGGCGCTATTGCATTACTTGAATGTTTAGAATTTGTAATAATAATGTCAAATCATTTGATGTATCGTTGTTATGAATATTATATAACATATATATTATAAAACAAAAATAATACTTAATGCCTCAGATTAGATAGCACAAGACCGCCGAAACTTTTAAATTTAAGTAGTGGTAAAGATACCTAATGCTGAATTGAAATTATTGAAGCCTTGGAGTCGACCTATGCTATTTCAAAATTATAGAGTGCGCTGTTGTATCAAATGTCAGTTTTAGCTTAAATTTAATCTTTTTAATTGTTTTAAATCGAGACTGGACTTTAAATATGGACTAAGTTTATTGTTGCTTATTTAGTACAGTGCGCAAATCGACAGAATTAATAAAAAATTATATATGGATGGAACAAATAGCAAGGGTTTTAAAAAATCTTCTGAAGAAACGTCATTTAAATTTTAAAAATCCTGATGAAGCTAGCCAAAAGGAAGAAATTTCGTTTAATTCAAGTTGGAGAAATTGTGCATTTCGACTTTCTTTGAAACTTGTGAAAAATGCTTTTGGCTTATGTGTTTAATGGATGAAAATTAACATATTTCAACCATTATATATATATATATATATATATATTTCAACCATGCAAAAAACATTTGCATTTTAATCAGAAAACTCCAATAACAAAGTAATTATACTGAGATATAATAACAAGCAAAGGAATTAAAAGCCGATGTTCTAAACAAGCCCAATTTTGTATATAGCTGATATTACCAAAGTTCATAGCCAATTTGCACAACAGTAATTTTCAAAAAAAATTTTGTCTGAAGTATATATATACAGAGAGAATAAAAGTAAACTAAAATGGTAAGAGATATTTTTTGTTTTCTAAAAATGCAGTAAATGTCATCATTTTTATTTTGCGTTTTGAAAATGCTGCAACTTTTCCTAGCGCTCTAGTAGTTAAATGAACTTTTTGATTATGAGTAGAAATTATCAGACAAGCCTGATAGAAATTATATATTTAGTTTAATTGAAAATTCAGCTTAACTACATTTATAACTATGAAATTAACTTTTTGCCAGTAAATCTTCTTTAAAAATCAACTTGCATTCGATTAAATTATTCATCGAAATTCGTATTGTATAATGTAAAAATATAGATGCCGTTTATTCATCGAAAATGTGCTCGAATAATATAAATATATATAGCATATTCATACCGTGTATAATTAATTTTAATGTTTACTTTTAAAGCTATATAGCGCGGCGGGAAAAAAAACCCAATCCGATATGCGGGAAAAAAACCCATCGCCAGTGTGAGTCACCCATATGAGCTAGATCGGATTTTAATAGCCTATCTTAAAGAGCGTCCAAAACTACCCTAGAGAGTGTATTATTGTAGCTCCCGATGCCTCTCACCAAATTTTTTGGGACTTTGAAAATTTTGAAATTTTTGGTCCCAACATGGGGGTCAGGCAGGGTCAACTTTGGGGGGGTCACCCTGAACTACTGGAAAGACTTAGCCCAAAACGGATTACAGTTTCACAGAGGATATGTCTCGAACTTCACGATGGTGTATGCAATTTGGCTCTACTACCTGTGGTGCGACCTGGGGGTGACCTAGACTTGGCGGGAAAAAAACCCATGTGCGGGAAAAAAACCCAAATTTCAAAATGAAATTTTTTTCTAACCATTAGCAGGAAAGGAAAAATTCATGCATTTCCTGGCTCAGTAAAGCCTCCTGATTAATTTGGTATAGATTTTATCTAGGTTCGACCTTCTATGTGTGGTCCAGGGGGCCAAAATCTGAGATGGTGCCATTTCAAGCCAAATTTTCAAATTTCGCCAAAAATCGCTAACTTTTTACTAAAATAGGTCGGGTTTGGCTTTAAATGCTATAAAAACACGTTTTCTATGTGATAGAATGCTTAAACTGCAGAAATTAAGCAAATTTCAAAAATTTCCAAAATTTGCCTATGTTCATATATGTACATGTTAAACATACGAGATTTTCAAAAGTCAATTTGACATGAATTTTTGCAAAAATATTGATATTTTTTGATTCAGATGTACTAAAAATGACCCGTTCTTTCGAATGGTATAGTCAAAACCGTTCTGGCATGCTTGCAGCAAAAAATTGGCTGGGTTTTTTCCCGCCCATGGGTTTTTCCCGCATTGGGTTTTTTCCCATCGGTTTGGTCGAAAATTTCTCACCAACCGTAAGTGGTCGAGAGACGTTTTATCTTTATGGCTCATTTGGAAGCTCTTCGCAAGGCCTGATGGTAGTTATCGTTAGATTTTCGATTTGTCGCTTAATAAAAAAGTTACAGCCAAAATTCGAAAATTTGGGTTTTTTTCCCGCCGCGCTATATATACGTATATATATATATATATATGTTATGCCGAATATTCATAATTGCCTATTATATATATGGGAACAAATAAGTGTGTTTGTGTATATAGGAAAGGCGTTTTGCCGATTATTCATAATAGGCAATTCCATTTGCCTATTATATATAATAGGCAGAAAATTTGCCGATTTTATATAATAGGCAACGACGTCTTGCCGAATATTCAAAATGAAATTCACATTTAATTTTCCAGTGCAGATTTTAAGTTGATGCACAAGCTGTGCAATTCTCCGTAATTATAATTTCAAAATCAGCAAGCTCGCCTGGAAAGCTGAAGAATTTAGAACTTAAGACAATAAAGGTAAAATGCGGAGTGGAGCATGCGTACAAGCGAATATGGGTTGTTCAGCGAAGCTGGTCCATATTAGTGCGCTTTTAACCTAGTCCTCCTGGTATTTAAAACCTGCCCCTCCCATATTAACGTTTTAAAACCTAGTCCTCTGTCCGCTTAAAACCCAGTATCACCCATACTGCAGTTTTCATGCTCCACCGGAGCATTTTTATTCTTGTCCTACTTCATTTTTAAGGTTCTCAGTAAACCTTAAGCAAAATATTAAAGCTTTATGAAAGAAACTTTAAAAATTCCCCCAACAATTACGTAACAGTCAACCAAGCCATAGCACAAAGAAGCTTGAAAAGTACCAACTTCTCCATTTTTCTTGATTTTGGCAGACCTATTTTAGAAAATCGCAGAAAATTATCTGTAGCTTGTCATAAGCCATGCTGTACTTCAGCAGCACTCTACTGCAGCGCAACCAGACGCAAGCGTCACGGCCAAAGTAGTAGACTTATTCGGCATGATTTGTAATGTTATCATGCACGTGCCTGCAGAATTTCAGGCGACTGCTATTTATCTGTTGCTAGTATTAGGCCGTGCTGTACCTGAGCAGCAGGCTACTGCAGCACAACCAGATGCAAATTATATATACTGTAAATGACACAAACTTATACGGCACGATTTCAATTGCTCTTCTGCAGTTATATATATGCGAAATTTTGGACAATTGCAACGTATCTGTAGCTAGTTATAGACCGTGCTGTACTTGAGCAGCACTCTACTGCAGCGCAACTAGATGCAAACGTCACTGCCAAAAAAAGGATACTTATACGGCATGATTTCCAATGCTATTCTGCACGTGCCTGCAGAATTTCAGACGATTGCAACTTTTGTGTAGCTAGTTATAGGCCGTGCTGTACTTCAGCAGCACTCTACTGCAGCGCAACTAGACGCAAACGTCACTGCCAAAAAAGGATACTTATACGGCATGATTTCCAATGCTATTCTGCACGTGCCTGCAGAATTTCAGACGATTGCAAGTTATCTGTACTTAGTTATAGGCCGTGCTGTACTTCTGCAGCATTCTACTGCAGCGCAACCATATAGTAACATCGTAATAAGTATACGAAACCTATCTATAATAGTTTGTCATGTCCTAAACTATCTGTATGCCGAATTTCAAATGCCAGCGACACATGAATAACTTGTTATCATCGACGGTGCTGTGTTTTGGGACAGCACTTACAGCACGGTGGAAGCTAGAGAGTGCACCAACTAACATAGCTACAGTTCCCCCTTACAGACACAATTATCACCAAGTTTCATATGTTTAGCCGTTTACAGTAAGTCTACAGACAGCGTGCTATGGTTGCTGCATAACAGTGCAGCACGATAGCAGCACCGCATCGCGCTGCGACTATGCTCATCGTGTTCAGCGACCCCGCTAACCCTTATATGCGTCCCCCTATATAGCCCAAAACTGCATAGCCTATTTTTGACTATATTCTGTGGAGTTGGGACTTAGAAATTTTTCCAAAATGGCCATTTGGCCGGACCAACTTTGGGCCGGCCGCCTGAACGATCCCGGACAGATATCGAAAATCGCCTCGGTTATGACACGCTACCCATCCCAAAGTTTCTTATGCAAGAAGCCGCGTCTCTCTAGCGTGTTCCCTGAGCCCTGTAGCCGTTACACAAAATTGGCCTTTTTTGGCCATGTTAGCGGCCAGGCCACTTTTGGCCGGCCGCACAGGTGGCCGGCCCGGCAGTGTTTTTTTTTTGCTCAAAAACGCGTGTAATTACACACTTTTTTCTGGAAAATAGCAAAAAAATTTTGGCGACTGTGTAACGTTACACCAAAATTTTGGACAAATTTTACCAAATGGTCGGAACTTTTTCCTATGCTCATTCATTTGTTTTCACATATTTACCGTTTCTGGGGGGCTTAGCCCCCCAGACCCCCCTTTTGCACCATGTCTTGCATTTTATTTTCGGTATTATTTAAGTATATATTAGTTATATTCATATTATATTTGCTATATTTGTTCGTTCTTGTATTAAAAATGCGTACACACCAAAATTTTTCAGCTTATGAAGCAAAATTTAACTGGTTCCTTGCCAAGCTTTGTGCTACAGGAGGCCTTTCGAAAAGTTATGCTCCTTCGGTGCACTGGTGTTTTCCTGCGTTCTATCAAGTCAAAACCAATAAATGCAAATCATCGATGTAACTGCTCAATTTTTTAATTTTGTCGATCTGATTTGGTGAAACTCCAAATATTGCTGTAAATAAGATGTTAAAATTTTACTTATATATAATTCTTTAACGGAATAATTTTGTTAACTATAAAATTGTATACATGTGTTAAGCAAAACGCGCGTAAATTAGGAATTTTTAGGTAGTTACTTTTTTCTGAAAAATAGCAAAAAATTTTGGAGAGGTGTGTAACGTTACACATAAGCCGTCGGCGAAAAAAAACACTGGTGGCCGGCCGGGCCGGGCAGCGAAAAATTGTCCAAAAGGTACATTAACACAAATACTACTCTCAGAAAAACCAAACTTCACCGGCTGAAAATGCCCAGATCGTTCAGTTTTTGAGTTCGACTAAAACGGCTTCCCCAAGCGTGACTTACACGGAAAAAAACAAACGGACCTAACTTGTCCGGAAGCGAAAATTTTCAAAGTTGGAAATTTTGACCAAAACTTTTTTGCTACTTGTAGTACTCGTCGTGCTGATTCCAACGATACCAAATTTGTCTAGTTTCGTTGAGTATTTAGCTGGCACGGTGCTCGAACGGGTCTCTAAGGGCCGCGCTGAGCCTTTTACACCCATATTATAGGGGGTCGCTCTCGCGCCCCCCTATAATAAATATCCAGCAGACATCTAGAAGACCTTCTGAAAACCGTCGTAGATGGTCGTGGCTGTTAACATGAGTTCTGGAATCCCAATGCCTACCGGAAGGGGTCGTCTACGTTGTTTTTAATTCTCTAGCCATTGGCACAATTGATTATAAACCATCATTTAGCTCATTCAAAGTCGAAAAAATTGAGAGTTTTCAGTTCAGTGCTGAAAGCTTGTCTGCTGAGGAACCTGGCTGCCCAATCTGAGCATGTGAACGTAGCAAAAGTCGTTACAGTTTACCATATGGTATTATTTTACAAGTAGGAAAAATGCTCCTTGCAGTCGCATGAAAAAGTTAATATGAGCTATGATGGTCAACATTTAAATGTGTCAAGGACAAGATTTAAAATGTTTAATATGAGCCAACATCTAAATAAGTAGAGGACAAGATGTAAACGGCTAATATGAGCCGCTACGTTTCTCTTGGGCTCATATTGACGCTCATTTAGTTTTTGCTTACTTTTAATCCAACACTGAAATGGCTTGCATGAATAACGACGCATAAACATTAATTTTGCAAAGCTGTACGTAAATGTTTTCTTCTCCACCGTTACATCCAAGTACACATTTAAGGCCACCATATAAGTCAACAAAACGAAACCGAAGTCCAATCTAATGAAGAAATTGTGAAATCTTGAGAAATCACATTTGAAGTTATCATCGCAATCATCACATTAATTCAATATTACAAAGCCAATCAAATAGTTTATAAACACTGATGCTTATATGCCAACCGTAAACTGTATATATGTTTGCCATTTTAGTCGCGTCAATATGAGCCCAAGAGAAACGTAGCGGCTCATATTAGCCGTTTACATCTTGTCCTCTACTTATTTAGATGTTGGCTCATATTAAACATTTTAAATCTTGTCCTTGACACATTTAAATGTTGACCATCATAGCTCATATTAACTTTTTCATGCGACTGCAAGGAGCATTTTTCCTACTTGTCCTCCGTCTAGTTTTTGGGAACGCTGCCATAACTGTGGCAGCAGCAATCACAAATCCCACCAGTGAATTACCAATGCCCAATAATTTTTGCATGCAAAATTTCAGCCTTTCAGCTATCTCCAGTAGCTTGAACCAGGAACCGGTTCAGCTTTGAACCAGTTGAACCATATCTGGCCAGCCATGGGTCAGATCACCAAAGTTACCCCACCAGTGAATTCCCCTTGCAGTAATACGTAACTGAACGAAGTACA
>JASAND010020291.1:0-17532 GCA_030248195.1 Trissonchulus latispiculum
CGGTCAAGTTGTTGCTGTTTGTCCCTTAATAGTGAACCGTTATCATCTTTCACTGCACCGCACAGGGGCGGTTTTCGTCCAGTCGCATCTCTGAGTGTAGCATACAATAAACGAGAATTCCCGCTCTGACTAGCTTGTTCCATTTTCAGGGAGAGCCTGTTCCAGTGAGCTTCTTTGTCCCTTCGTAGCTGTCTTCTAAGCTCCTTTTTCAGAGAGACCTTCTTCTGAGGGTCAGCTTCAGACCGACATCTCTGCGCAATATCAGCAGTGATTTGAGACAATTCAATCCTAGGTCTAGCAGAATTCCTTCTTCCGATCGTCCTATTCGCGGTATCTTTCGAGGCACCCTGCCATTCGATTCTAGTCCGCGTCAACGGTCATGTCATAGGAGTCAGTCAAGGTGGTTAAAGCTTCGAAGCTATTGCGAACAGAAAGTTTGAATGCTTGCTGCACAGTGGGGGCCTTGAGCTTAGCCACATCAAACGACCTGGAACGCTTAGTTTTCGGCACAGATGCTAGTTTAAGGTTGACACTAGCTAGCATCAATTCGTGGTCAGATGGTAAGGCAGTACCACGCACAGCACGCACATTACGTATGGAAGAATCGCCAGCGCCGCCGCACCAGGAAATAGTCGAGTAGCTTCGATGTCAGGCCAGTATTACTTCTCCATGAGAGGAAGTGTGAGGATTTGTGGCGGAAATAGCTATTGGCTATCGACAGGTCATAGGCGCTCGCCAGAGACATCATGCGAATACCATTGTTGTTAAGCTTGCCAGATCCAAAAGGACCACGAACAGTATCTTCATGATTTTTGGCTCGTCCAATCTCGGCATTGAAGTCACCGAGAACAAGCAGGTAGTCAGAGCGCGGGACATCATTTAAGATTTCCTGTAGTTGATCGTAGAAACAGTCCTTCTGCTCTTCATCAGAGACTTCCGTGGGTGCATAGCAACCGATGATAGAGGCGTGACCGTTCCAGGACTTCATACGTAGGTAGATTAGTCGGTCGTTTACTGGAGAGACAGAGACTACAGACTTACACAAAGATTCTGACATAGCAACGCCAACCCCTCGCACCGCAGCTGAGGTCGTTTCCGCTGTAGTAAAGGGAGTAATTCCTGTCTTCACCAATTGATACCTTTCCAGATCCAATCAGACGACACTGAGTCACTACAGCCATGTCAACGCCATAGGTGGTCAGATCCTTCGCAGAATACTAGCCTTCGACTTAGATCTGATAAAGTCAGAACATTCCATAGTCCGATGGTCAATGGGGAGCTTGGGCTGAAAGGCACGGTTGACGACAACCGAAATATGTCAGTCCGTAGAGATGGAGTTAACAGTTCTTCTAGCGGTTGCGACTTCTGTCGGGGAATAACCCACGAATTCAGAGGACTCAGAATCAGGAGAGTCGGAGCTAGGGTACATACCAAGATGTATAGGCAGTAGTTCTTTCCGCCTGGGCAACGTCATCAGGCGAAAAATCCATCAAAGTTCTTGGGCGAATTAGGTTATAAAATAATGCCCAGTTAAAGTTATCCAAGGGCGGCGGGTCTCGGGGAGGGGGGCGCGAGCGAACCCCCCCCCCGCTCAGGCGCGTAGCTGGCGGGGGGGCAAGGGGTGACGGCCCCCCCGAAATCGGCCGCCCCGCCGATCATCTTAACAACATTAGACGCGGGTGACAGCAGCTGTAGGACTGCGTTGGGCGTGGGCGGACCCAGTGGTTGGGCGGTGACAGTGGTTGTGACTGGGTCTGGAAGGGACAGTAGCGCGTCGTTTGTGGGCCCCTCACCATGGTATTCAAAGCATTCTCAAAGGGCCAAATTCCTTGCGTAGCTGGCAGTTTTCTACTCGGTGTCTTTAACTCGCAGTTGAAACAGAGAGGCGGCATTGACGCGGCTGCAGGGTAAGCGGTTTGGCCTTCGGAGTCTGTGGGGCGAGGCTGGGGCTTGATTGGCGCTTCTCCATCTTTAATTATTTGAACCACATCGCCCACGGTATCTAATCAAAGTTTCAAATATTGAACTATTTTAATTTTGTCTGGCTTTTGTAGTGCTTTGGGGTGCGGGGAATTTGCTGCCAAGCTCATGGTTTCCTTTGGGGGGGGGGGGGTGGGGCATAGGTGTGTTAGGGGGGGGGGGGGGGGGGGGGGGGGGGACCCCTCCCCCCAAATGGAGGGGTCGCAGACCCTCCCCCCTAAAAAATTTTTCTACCCCTCCCCCCAAATCGGCCGTCGGCCGACCCCCCCCTAAAAATTTTCAACCCCCTACCTGAATTTTTGCAATTTTTTAGCCAAAAATTCGAAACTTTTCAAAAAATTAGCGAAAAATTACTAAAATTCGCTTTATTACCTTAAAAATCGCTAAAAATAGCTGAAAATTGAGAAAAATTTTCAGTTTTTCAGCGAAAAACCGATTTTTCGCCGACCCCTCCCCCTCCCCCTGTGTTTTTTATTTGCTCAAAAAAGTGCGCAATGACACACTTTTTTCCTGAAATGAACAAAAAATTTAGGGCTTGTGCGCACGCTTGCGCAGTTTTTCCAGAGTCAGAAAAAAGAAACTACTAAGATTATTCACTGAAAAGGTTCATAAAATTTGCTCGTGGGTGGCAATTTTACAAAATTTTTTTAATTTTTCTTAGAGGCACCCCAGACGCAGTTATTTGCAGTCATAGCTACGTATTATCTTTGAAATCGAACTAAATGACTAGGGTATGCAACTCATTGTAAATTCATATTTTCACATATATTCTTTGAGTATTTGAGTACACTATCACCGGAAAAACTTTTTCTATTGCCTTTATTTTTCAACTTTCTGCTTTGGGTAGTGGGCTTTTTGGTATTTTTATAGAATTTGGCAGCTTCTGAGGGCTCCGATTCCCTTGTATGGCTTGTTGATTAATATATGCGCCAATCAGGCTATTCAGTTTTTAGTATACTTGATGTAAGACATAAGCTGTCGTTCTGAACATTCTAAAATCTAAAAATATCATGCAATTGCAAATATGTACGTAATCGGAATTAAACTAAATTATAGTATTTTCGGATATGCGCACCTTGTTAACGAATTGCGCAAAAAATTTAGAGGCAGTGCGCAGAAGAGCGCAAAAGTGTTTGAGCAAATAAAAAACACTGCCCCCCTCGAAAATTTTGCTTACCCCTCCCCCCCAAATCGACTTTTTCTCGACCCCCCTCCCCCTTTTTTGCCAAACCCCCCACCCTACTTTTTTCAAACCCCCACCCCCACTTTTTTCGCCAGCCACACCTATGGGGTGGGGTAGCAGCCCTCCCAACATTTCCGACCAAATTTACCCTCCCCCCAGATTTTTGGACTTACCCTCCCCCCACTTTTGGCTACCCCCCCCCCGCACCACCCCAACGAGTTTTGGACCCCACAAGTTAGCTAAATTTGGTCGAAAAATAATCATTTTTTGAAACATTTTTCTAAAATTTTGACCTAAAATCGCGTTAAAACGGTGCATAAACGCCCAAAACGTTAAGAACAAGCCTTAGTTTGATGAAAAAACGGCTAAATTACAGAAAATTTTGCATTTTTTGGCCATTTTTCGAATATTTCTGAGGTCCGAATTCTGGGGGGGAGGGCTGGGGGAGGGGAAGGGTACCCTGGGTTTTCTCTAGCCCAAAAAAAGTGGGGGGGGGAAAGTGGGGGGCATAGATGTGTTAGGGGGGGGGGGTGGGGGGGGCCCCGCCACCAAATTGACAAATTTTCGCGACCCCCCCCGGATTTTTCAGACTTTAGCTAGGCCCCCCGATTTCTGGCCGAAGAGTGGCCCAAGAGGGCAAAAAAATCGAAAATTTAGGGTTTTTTGGGGAAATTTGGCAGGCCCGCCCCCAGCCTCCGTCGGAACCCCCCCCCCCCAGATTTTTTGCCCAGCCACACGTATGGTGGGGGGGGGGATCCCCCCCCCCCACTTGTGGGGGGGGAAGACCAAAAGTGGGGGGGAAATAAAATGGGCTAAAATTGCGGTAAAAATTGCGTGTTTTCTACGTATACTGCTACATCTAAGCTAAAAAGTGCTCAAAAATCAAGATTTAGTACCAAAATAGACGATTTTTAACCAAAAAATTCCGGCGAAGCCGGAAAATTTTTGAAAATTTTGACCAAAAATCCTAAAAACTTGGCATTTTCTGGGCACCTTATAGTGAGTGGGGGGGAAGCCCATAAAAGTGGGGGGGGGGGAAGGGGTCGAGTGGGGGGAACCCAAAAAGTGGGGGACCCCCCCCCACCCCCCCCCCCCCACTAAAGAAAACCCAGGACCCCCATCACATTTCGGAGGTCGGCCAAGATTAACCTCCCCCAGACCTAAAGTTCCAGGGAAACTATGGCCAAGCCAAGCCAAGCCCTGGAATGAAACAAGCAAGCGTATCCACAACACAGCCGCATATTAGGTGTAACAGAGATGAGGGGTGGAAGGGAAGGCATAGGTGTAACGGAGATTTGTGGTGGGGTGATGTAGCTCCCCCCAACTTTTTTGTCAAATGTCAAAATTGCTTCATAGTTGAATGTTTATTGGCTTTGGAAACGGGTGAAAATGCGATGTTTGGCATAAAAATAGAAAACCTTTTTTTGGGGGAGGGTTGGCCTGGCCTGGGTCCTTGTGGGGGTTTGGGGTCTCTAGGTTCAGAGGGGCCCCCAAAAAAGTCCACCCCACCCCAAGTCTCCGTTACACCCATAGGCGTGTGTAACGGAGATTTGGGGTGGGGGCCATAGGTGTAACGGAGATTTGGGGTGGGGGAGGCTCCCCCCCCAACATTTTCTGGGGGGGCCCCTCTGGCGACCCCCCCCAGGACCCCCCCAACCCTCCCCCAAAAAAATTTTTCATTTTTTATGCCAAAAATCGCATTTTCAGCCGTTTCTAATGATGAAAAACATCTAACCATAAAGTAATTTTAACATTAGACAGTGGTTTTAAACTCAAAAACTTGATTGCCAACATGTTTCCAAGTCCAAAATAAGGTCAATATTGAGTCATAAGATCCATAATACAGTTAAAAACGTGTATTCCTCATAATAATAAATAGTTCAAGCCACAAATTTCGACATTTTTGAAAATTTTTTTAAAATTTACCCTAAAAATACCCAATTTTCGGCCATTTTTCGCGCCTTCGGCGCCACTCCCCCCCCCCCCCCCCCCCCCGGGGGACGTCCCCCCCCCAAAAAGTTTTGGGGGAGGGTTGAAAAAAGGCTTGGGGGGGCTACCCGCCCCCCCCACCCCCCCCACCCCCCCCCACCTTACACCTATGGTGGGGGCCCACTCCCCCGGAATAACCACCCTCAACCATAGGAGCAACTTACACGTACACCCAGGCGCGTAGCCAGGGGGGGGGAATGGGGGGAATTCCCCCCCCCCCCGAAATTGTGTTGCCCCCAGGAATTTTTCCTGCCACGTGTGTAAAACGCCTATTTTTCAAAAAATTTTCGCGCCTTCGGCGCGAAATATGTGTATTTTCTTATTATAATACGTGTTTCGCACTAAAAATGAGTACCAATTACCGTATTTGACCGTTTTCTGCATCATTTTGGTGCATGAACAAGCACCGCGCCTTAAATTTTATTGTAATTTCAACGAATGCTCTGTAAAAATTCCACGAAGGTCACGAAATAGAAAAATTTCTCAGCTTCTGGGGCTCCGCCCCAGACCCCCCCCGAAACAATTTTACATTCCCCCTCCCGAAATTTATTTCTGGCTACGCTAGTGCGTACACCTATGGTTGGGGGGGGGGGTGGTGGTAGCCAGAGGTGTACCACCTGTTTGGGTTGGGGCTGGAGTAGAAGGTCCAAATTTGGCTCGGGGACCTCACCAAAATCCGAAATTTGGGGGGGGGAGGACCCACCCTAAACTGTACCCAAGTTTTTAAGCTAAAAATGCTCTTTTTCGATGTACAGTACATTAAACGTAGTCAAAAGCTTCTGTCAATAGTTTTCGTATGCGAAAATAGGGCTTGAAAATTAACAAATTTGTGCTAAAATATGCCTAAATTAGCCCAGATTGTGGTTTATAATTGCGTATATTATCTTCTAATTGCTATAAATAACCATCTTTAGCTGTTTATAGCTGATTTATAGCCATTTTTTTCAATTTTTTTTCAAAAATTTTCAGAAATTGCCAAAAATGTTTTCAAAAATTTTGCATTTTTTAGTTGGTTTGGACCCAATTTTAGGGGGGGGAGGGGGGTTTGAGCTCGGCTTGGGGGGGGGAGTAGTTGAGGTCGGGCAGGAGGGGAGGGGGGTCTGGCCTCTCCGTGGGGGGGTCTCACAGGGGGTAAACTGTAGCCTGGTACACCTATGGTGGTAGCTCCCATAGGTGTAATTGGGGGGGCATAGGTGTGGCTGGGCAAACAATCTGGGGGGGGGGGGGTTCCGACAGAGGGTGGGGGACCCTCCCTAAATTTTCGATTTTATGCCATTTTTGGCCTCTTTCTGGCCAAAAATCTGGGGGGGGGGGTAGCAAAAATCTGAAAATCTGGGGGGGGTCGCCAAAATTTGTCATTTGTCTTTTCCCAGGGGGGGAACATGCCGGAAAAGGGGGAAAAACATGGTCGCCTACTCCCCAACCATAGCAGCCGCAGCTGCCTAGTATAGCCCATTAGAAAGAGCAAGTCTTAAACTATACCATGCAGTACCAGACTGGTTTCTGAGTTCGATTCTGTAAGCACAGTACATGACCAAAGTTGACCTCCCAAAACGGGCCAAAATGCTAAGGATTTTCGAAAGTTTGCAAGTATATATCTAACCAACCATGCAACTTTGGCTACTATATATAAATTTGCATGCGGGCATAATTCGACTTGCTCTATCACATGGCAATAGTGATTTTCCCCTACGTGCACCCAGTAAAACAATTTGACCATGTTTTTCCCCCACATAGGGTCCACTAGAGCGGGGAAAAACATGGTGACTAAATTTTCAAATTTTTGCGTATGCTTCAGGAAGGCGTAACTAATGCTTCTATAGGAAAGAGAATGCTTTAAAACCGCTAAAAAACTCAAAATATGCCAACTTTGAGCATTTTTGAAGCTTCTAGCTCGAAAATTTGATTTGCAGCATCAACATGCCAGGTTTCATAAGTTTCTATGGTAAAAATGAAAATTTTGAAAAACTTAAAAAATGATGGGATATTGCAATTTTTAACACAACTAACTTATTTCTAGCGATATTCTGCATATTATGGCCAGTTCCCAGCAGGTTTCATGCCCAAACAGGTTAGGTACGGCGGATTTAGCATTTTGACCAAAAAATCGGGTTTTAAGCTTGTTGTGACGCTAGAATGGTGCCTAGGTAGTTTTGCACGCTAAAAGCAGCTGAAACAACGCTTTTAAACTCTAAATGGTTGCTTGCTAGAAATCCGTGTCATGTTTTTCCCCCGCACCATGTTTTTCCCCGATTCGCGGGTAAAAAACATGGACAAATCCTGTTACTGCCAAAGCTGAGAGAGGTGTAAGAGAAGTTTGAATATACGATTGGATAGGTATTTGCCCACGGTACATAACGGTATACTCAAACCGATCCAAATCCAAACGAAGAAAAAGTTGGAGGCTTGCTTCCAGTGGCGCACCCAGAGTTTTCTGACAGGGGGGGGGGGCGGCAACAATGTTTAAATTTTTCTAAAATTTATTTCTACACATGTTTTACGTGCTTTAAGAACAAGCATCTAGTAGTTGGTTCCATTGATTGAGGTAGTTAAATAGGATTAATCATTCTCAGAAATGCGAAAGCAGGGGGTCTGGGGGGTGCATCCCCCCAGAAGTTGGGGAATTTTTTGTATTCTAGACCTGAAAACAATTTTTTCTGACCACTTTTTGTTGTTTCAAAGGATCAAAATTGTCTTCTGGCTGGCGCCCTGGTTTCACCGGATATTTTCACCGGATATATAAGGTATATATATATATATATATATATATATATATATATATATATATATATATATATAACTCAAACTGATAAAACTCTAAACTAAGCTACGCAACGCTAGACTCTTTTTAAAAAGCTTCACCTGTTTGAAAAATTTTTCAAGCCATTTTGTGGTTAGCTGAAGCAAAATTTGACTGAGCTTTTGTGTGTGCATTTTAAATTGCATTTTGTAAAAAAAGCATTTATATCCGGGGTTTTTAATGGGTTTTTTGAAAATCGGACCTGCGTAAATTTTGCGTATTTTTATTTTCGAATGCGTATTTTTAATTTTGACTGCGTATATAAAATTACAAAAATTGCTTCTCAACGTTATAAAGCTATAAACGCTCTTAGCTTCGAATTACTGGGTTTTGAAGAGTTTTTAAACATCGTTAAGAGCCTTAGCTTCATTTTACTTTCCATGCTCATCGAACTGCGGTGTCAAAGTATGAATAGCTGGCGAAAAATAGATACGCAGGGGTCCAGCCGCCCATAAGTCGAAGAAAATTTTAAATTTCGGAGTAAATTTGTTTTCAAAACTTTGAATTCCCTGCCTTGAGCAGTTTAACAGTTAAGTGAATAGTTTGTTAGAAATATGTTCCCTTGAACAGATACGGTACATTTCACGGAAAGAGTGCCAGTTGGAGAAGTTTTAACAATTGGAGAAATATCGCAACTAATGGCGATTTTCGCCAAAGTTGAAGTAAAGTCCAAACAGAATTGGCGAAAAGCCATTGTAAAAACCTTTTTCCTGAATAATTTCATACTTTTTCGCCAGTATTGGCGAAAAGTCCGGACTGACTGGGCAAATTTATTCTTCCACTCAGTCCGGACTTTTCGCCAATATTGGCGAAAAAGTATGAAATTATTCAGGAAAAAGGTATTTTACAATGGCTTTTCGCCAATTCTGTTTGGACTTTACTTCAACTTTGGCGAAAATCACCAATGTTGGCGATATTTCTCCAATTTTTAAAACTTCTCCAACTGGCACTCTTTCCGTGAAATGTACCGTATACGCATTTTAGTTTACCATGTCAAATCAAAATAGAAACAAGCAGCAACGCATAGTATGCATAGTACGCGCAGAAAGTATAGCAACTGCAGACGGAAGGATCAATGTAGAATCGAAGAGGTATGCGGCAGGGTTGGGCATCGGAAAAAAGTCCCGGAAAAAAAGGGTTTTTTTCCGTTTTTTTCCTTTTTTTCTGGAGGGTCGGAAAAAAACGGAAAAAAGTCGGAAAAGTTTAATCATTCTGGGAAGTTTTAGAAGTGTTCAAATGAAAAATTTTAGTGATTTTTCTTAAATTTTATTAATTTTTTCCAAATTATTAGCTTTGCTTTGAGTTTGTTCTTATTTTGAAGCCCGAACTTAATTTGAAGTTTTCTTGATTTTTATAAAGTGCTCAGTTTTTTGGAGTATTATTGTCAGTTCAACGAGAAACTAACTATTTTTGAATTTAACTGGTCAATTTAAACATTTCAGCTAACAGCGCTCTTAATTACAACAGACCACTGTTCTTTGTTGCTACAACACTGAAACCCTGCTTGCTTTTGCCCGCAAGGACAAAACATGCCTGGTGGGGGTGGCACATCTTTTTTAAATGGAAGCTGTAGCAAACGAGCTTTATACTTACATCTAAAATCCAAAGTTATGAAACAATAAAAAATTACATATCCGTGTATGCACACGGAAGAATTTAACTGGTCAATTTAAACATTTCAGCTAACAGCGCTCTTAATTACAACAGACCACTGTTCTTTGTTGCTACAACACTGAAACCCTGCTTGCTTTTGCCCGCAAGGACAAAACATGCCTGGTGGGGGTGGCACATCTTTTTTAAATGGAAGCTGTAGCAAACGAGCTTTATACTTACATCTAAAATCCAAAGTTATGAAACAATAAAAAATTCAGGTAGTGCGCGTCAGCGCACTACCTAGAATAGGGAAAAAAAGGCTCATTGCGCACTGTTGGAACATAGTTTCCCCTGTTGCCGGCGGAGGAGTTGAGGTAGAGCCTTCATATTTTACCAGTAGAAACCCCTTCACGAGGGGTACATGCTGTGCAAATTTGAGCAAAATCGGCCGAGCCGTTTTTGAGATATGGCAGATTGAATTTTTCAGTGCACGACTTTCCATTTCCCCCCCCCCCTAGGGGTCGGAGGTCTCAGATTTCCTATACCATATGGGGTTTTTTTTGAACAACTTTTTCCCCATTTCTGGGGAAATGAGTATGGAGTAGGTATGACCTCCCCATAGGTCTGTGTACATAGCAGGATTTCGATTTTTTCGGAGATAGTTTTTTTCCAAAATGGTCAATTCGTAAATTCGGGTAAACTTTTGTTTGGCTGGGACAATGGGGCTGGGGTTGGCTATGGAGTATTCCCCCATGGGGTAGATGAGCACAAAGCATATGAATTTCGGATCTGTCCCCTGTGGCTTGCTGGCCAGGGGTCACTAGTTAACGTGTAAAAGGGGGGGTCTGGGCCTACGGAGTAGGCAGCCCTATACATAAGAGCTGCTGGGCTGAGGTTTCGTATTCGAATAGGAACCCCTATATGGTGAATCTAAAAGGCCCATTAGTTTCGCTGTAGGGCCTATCCATGTGGCTGGGGGGCACCCTGATGGTGCTGGGCCCAACCGTGTCGCAACTCCAACTTTAGCCTCTTATACAGAAAGATCCACAGTGAGCAGGTCTTTCTTATTTGGGATTTGGGGTGGGGTGCGGGGGCACTACAGCATAGACTATAGTAGGTTTCGCCCGGACCCCTGTGGCGCCCTGGCCAGGGGTCCGGACCGGGACCGGGCCCAAAATGGCCAAAAATCGATTTTTCCAAAACTGGCCAAGTTTGGTATCAAATGAAAGCCCGTGGTGAGGCGAACATTTTTTGTCATTGGAGGACCCCTCCAAAGTGGACCCACCGGCCTGTGGCGCCCTGACCAGGGTCCGGACCGATCCAAAATGGCCAAAAATCGATTTTTCCAAAAGTGGCCAAGTTTGGTATCAAATGAAAGCCCTTGGTGAGGCGAACATTTTTTGTCATTGGAGGACCCCTCCAAAGTGGACCCACCGGCCTGTGGCGCCCTGACCAGGGTCCGGACCGGTCCAAAATGGCCAAAAATCGATTTTTCCAAAAGTGGCCAAGTCTGGTATCAAATGAAAGCCCTTGGTGAGGCGAACATTTTTTGTCATTGGAGGACCCCTCCAAAGTGGATCCAGCGGCCTGTGGCGCCCTGACCAGGGTCCGGACTGGTCAAAAATCGATTTTTTAAAAAATTTCCAACTTTGGTATCAAATGAAAGCCTTTGGTGAGGCGAACATTTTTTATCATTAGAAGACCCCTCCAAAGTGGACCCAGCGGCCTGTGGCGCCCTGACCAGGGTCCGGACTGGTCAAAAATCGGTTTTTCAAAAAATTTCCAACTTTGGTATCAAATGAAAGCCCTTAATGAGGCGAACATTTTTTGTCATTGGAGGACCCCTCCAAAGTGGACCCAGGGCCTGTGGCCGGCGGGAAAAATTTTAAAAAACCGCAAATGAAAGCCTGTGGTGAGGCGAACATTTTTATCATGGTGACCAGGGTCCGGACTGGTCAAAAATCGATTTTTAAAAAAATTTCCAACTTTGGTATCAAATGAAAGCCCTTAATGAGGCGAACATTTTTTGTCATTGGAGGACCCCTCCAAAGTGGACCCAGCGGCCTGTGGCGCCCTGACCAGGGTCCGGACTGGTCAAAAATCGATTTTTAAAAAAATTTCCAACTTTGGTATCAAATGAAAGCCCTTGGTGAGGCGAACATTTTTTGTCATTGGAGGACCCCTCCAAAGTGGACCCAGCGGCGTGTGGCGCCCTGACCAGGGTGCGGAATGGTCAAAAAACGATTTTTTAAAAAATTTCCAAATTTGGTATCAAATGAAAGCACCACCAGCACCACGCACCGCTAACCCCCCCCCCCCCGAATGGGCGTTCGGCACCCACGGTAATCTTGTTTTCTGGAAACCTTTCTAAAAGTTGCTGATTTACAGTTTCTGATGTACAGTAATAGTTGCTGATGTTTTCCAAAATATATACTCTTTGGAAGCATTTTCTGATAAACGATTTATGATGTAGAAACAATTGCGTTTTTCAAATTTCCCCAACCCCACTCAGCGCGACGCCACCCCCCTCAGTGGGCGTTCGGCCCCCTACAGCCTGTGTTCCAAAATACTCTTTGGAAACATTTTCTGATGAACGTTTTATGATGTAGAAACAATTGCGTTTTCCAAATTTCCCCAAACCCACGCAGCGCGATGCCCCCCCCCGGTGGGCGTTCGGCCCCCCGGTCATCATGTTTTGCAGCAAACCATTGCAATTGATACAATCGATAATTGTAATGTAAGTAGCTGATACACACGTACGTACGGAAACAATTGCATTCGTCCAAATTTCCGCAACCCCACGCAGCGCGACGTCCCCCCTCGGTGGGCGTTCGGCCCCCCTTCAATCTGTGTTCCAAAATACTGTTTAGAAACGTTTTCTGATATACGTTTTATGATGCAGACACAATTGCGTTTTTCAAATTTCCCCAACCCCACTCAGCGCGACGCCCCCCTCAGTGGGCGTTCGGCCCCCTCCAATCTGTGTCCCAAAATACTGTTTAGAAACGTTTTCTGATATACGTTTTATGATGCAGACACAATTGCGTTTTTCAAATTTCCGCAAACCCACGCAGCGCGACTACCCCCCCCGGAAATCTCGAATTTTTGAATCGGGATTGCGCGGAGGGTGTTAGAACGCTAAAAGAACTTATTTCGGAAAGTTTCATCAAATTTCATCTTTATTTACGCCGCCAAATAACAATATGTGCCCAAAAGGAATCACCACCTTAACAGCGGTAGCGCAAATACTTATGTATTTCCTTGGCACACATCGAGTGTTGGCAGATTTGAACTGAAAAATTAGGTCTGTGCGAAGTTATGGATTAGATCTCCGACCACAGCATTTTCAATTTTGTATATTATTTCTTTCTTAAAATCATAGAGACATTTAGTGCGCAACATGAGTATCCATACTAGGCCAAAGCGGTACGCCAATGCTTGGATCTAATCAAAGTTTCAAATATTGAACTATTTTAATTTTTGTCTGGCTTTTGTAGTGCTTTGGGGTGCGGGGAATTTGCTGCCAAGCTCATGGTTTCCTTTGGGGGGGGGGGTGGGGCATAGGTGTGTTAGGGGGGGGGGGGGGTGGGGGGGGCCCCCTCCCCCCAAATGGAGGGTCGCAGACCCTCCCCCCTAAAATTTTTCTACCCTACACCCCATAGGTGGCTGGCGAAAAAAAGTGGGGGTGGGGGTTTGAAAAAAGTAGGGTGGGGGGTTTGGCAAAAGGGGGAGGGGGGGGGTCGAGAAAAGTCGATTTGGGGGGAGGGGGTAAGCAAAATTTTCGAGGGGGGCAGTGTTTTTTATTTGCTCAAACACTTTTTTGCGCTCCTATTGCGCACTGCCTCTAAATTTTTTTGCGCAATTCGTTAACAAGGTGCACATAGCCGAAAATACTATAATTTAGTTTAATTCCGATTACGTACATATTTGCAATTGCATGATATTTTTAGATTTTAGAATGTTCAGAACGACAGCTTATGTCTTACATCAAGTATACTAAAAACTGAATAGCCTGATTGGCGCATATATTAATCAACAAGCCATACAAGGGAATCGGAGCCCTCCGAAGCTGCCAAATTCTATAAAAATGCCAAAAAGCCCACTACCCAAAGCAGAAAGTTGAAAAATAAAGGCAATAGAAAAAGTTTTTCCGGTGATAGTGTACTCAAATACTCAAAGAATATATGTGAAAATATGGATTTACAATGAGTTGCATACCCTAGTCATTTATTTCGATTTACCAAAGATAATACGTGCCTATGACTGCAAAATAACTGCGTCTGCAGGTGCCTCTAAGAAAAATTAAAAATTTTTGTAAGAATTACCACCCACGAGCAAATTTTAAGAACCTTTTCAGTAGATAATCTTAGTAGTTTCTTTTTTCTGACTCTGGAAAAACTGCGCAAGCGTGCGCACAAGCCCTAAATTTTTTGTTCATTTCAGGAAAAAAGTGTGTCATTGCGCACTTTTTTGAGCAAATAAAAAACACAGGGGGAGGGGGTGGGGTCGGCAAAAAATCGTTTCTTCGTTAAAAAACTGAAAAAGTTTCTCAATGTTCAGTTATTTTTAGCGATTTTTATTGTAATTAAGTAATTTTTCGCTAATTTTTTGAAAATTTTAGAATTTTTGGCTAAAAAATTGCAAAAATTCAGGTAGGGAGGGAGAGGGTTGAAAATTTTTAGGGTGGGTCTTCTACCGACGAAGGCCGATTTGGGGGGAGGGGTAGAAAAATTTTTTTAAGGGGGGAGGGTCTGCGACCCCTCCATTTGGGGGGAGGGGTCCCCCCCCCCCCCCCCCCCCCCTAACACACCTATGCCCCACCCCCCCCCCCCCCCCCAAAGGAAACCATGAGCTTGGCAGCAAATTCCCCGCACCCCAAAGCACTACAAAAGCCAGACAAAAATTAAAATAGTTCAATATTTGAAACTTTGATTAGATCCAAGCATTGGCGTACCGCTTTGGCCTAGTATGGATACTCATGTTGCGCACTAAATGTCTCTATGATTTTAAGAAAGAAATAATATACAAAATTGAAAATGCTGTGGTCGGAGATCTAATCCATAACTTCGCACAGACCTAATTTTTCAGTTCAAATCTGCCAACACTCGATGTGTGCCAAGGAAATACATAAGTATTTGCGCTACCGCTGTTAAGGTGGTGATTCCTTTTGGGCACATATTGTTATTTGGCGGCGTAAATAATGATGAAATTTGATGAAACTTTCCGAAATAAGTTCTTTTAGCGTTCTAACACCCTCCGCGCAATCCCGATTCAAAAATTCGAGATTTCCGGGGGGGGTAGTCGCGCTGCGTGGGTTTGCGGAAATTTGAAAAACGCAATTGTGTCTGCATCATAAAACGTATATCAGAAAACGTTTCTAAACAGTATTTTGGGACACAGATTGGAGGGGGCCGAACGCCCACTGAGGGGGGCGTCGCGCTGAGTGGGGTTGGGGAAATTTGAAAAACGCAATTGTGTCTGCATCATAAAACGTATATCAGAAAACGTTTCTAAACAGTATTTTGGAACACAGATTGAAGGGGGGCCGAACGCCCACCGAGGGGGGACGTCGCGCTGCGTGGGGTTGCGGAAATTTGGACGAATGCAATTGTTTCCGTACGTACGTGTGTATCAGCGACTTACATTACAATTATCGATTGTATCAATTACAATGGTTTGCTGCAAAACATGATGACGGGGGGGCCGAACGCCCACCGGGGGGGGCATCGCGCTGCGTGGGTTTGGGGAAATTTGGAAAACGCAATTGTTTCTACATCATAAAACGTTTATCAGAAAATGTTTCCAAAGAGTATTTTGGAACACAGGCTGTAGGGGGGCCGAACGCCCACTGAGGGGGTGGCGTCGCGCTGAGTGGGGTTGGGGAAATTTGAAAAACGCAATTGTTTCTACATCATAAATCGTTTATCAGAAAATGCTTCCAAAGAGTATATATTTTGGAAAACATCAGCAACTATTACTGTACATCAGCAACTGTACATCAGCAACTTTTAGAAAGGTTGCCAGAAAACATGATGACCGGGGGGGCCGAACGCCCATTCGGGGGGGGGGGTTAGCGCTGCGTGGTGCTGCTGCTGCTTTCATTTGATACCAAAGTTGGAAATTTTTTAAAAAATCGTTTTTTGACCATTCCGCACCCTGGTCAGGGCGCCACACGCCGCTGGGTCCACTTTGGAGGGGTCCTCCAATGACAAAAAATGTTCGCCTCACCAAGGGCTTTCATTTGATACCAAAGTTGGAAATTTTTTTAAAAATCGATTTTTGACCAGTCCGGACCCTGGTCAGGGCGCCACAGGCCGCTGGGTCCACTTTGGAGGGGTCCTCCAATGACAAAAAATGTTCGCCTCATTAAGGGCTTTCATTTGATACCAAAGTTGGAAATTTTTTTAAAAATCGATTTTTGACCAGTCCGGACCCTGGTCAGGGCGCCACAGGCCGCTGGGTCCACTTTGGAGGGGTCCTCCAATGACAAAAAATGTTCGCCCCATTAAGGGCTTTCATTTGATACCAAAGTTGGAAATTTTTTGAAAAACCGATTTTTGACCAGTCCGGACCCTGGTCAGGGCGCCACAGGCCGCTGGGTCCACTTTGGAGGGGTCTTCTAATGATAAAAAATGTTCGCCTCACCAAAGGCTTTCATTTGATACCAAAGTTGGAAATTTTTAAAAAATCGATTTTTGACCAGTCCGGACCCTGGTCAGGGCGCCACAGGCCGCTGGATCCACTTTGGAGGGGTCCTCCAATGACAAAAAATGTTCGCCTCACCAAGGGCTTTCATTTGATACCAGACTTGGCCACTTTTGGAAAAATCGATTTTTGGCCATTTTGGACCGGTCCGGACCCTGGTCAGGGCGCCACAGGCCGGTGGGTCCACTTTGGAGGGGTCCTCCAATGACAAAAAATGTTCGCCTCACCAAGGGCTTTCATTTGATACCAAACTTGGCCACTTTTGGAAAAATCGATTTTTGGCCATTTTGGAACGGTCCGGACCCTGGTCAGGGCGCCACAGGCCGGTGGGTCCACTTTGGAGGGGTCCTCCAATGACAAAAAATGTTCGCCTCACCACGGGCTTTCATTTGATACCAAACTTGGCCAGTTTTGGAAAAATCGATTTTTGGCCATTTTGGGCCCGGTCCCCGGTCCGGACCCCTGGCCAGGGCGCCACTGGGGTCGGGGCGAAACCTACTATAGTCTATGCTGTAGTGCCCCCGCACCCCACCCCAAATCCCAAATAAGAAAGACCTGCTCACTGTGGATCTTTCTGTATAAGAGCTAAAGTTGGAGTTGCGACACGGTTGGGCCCAGCACCATCAGGGTGCCCCCCAGCCACATGGATAGGCCCTACAGCGAAACTAATGGGCCTTTAGATTCACCATATAGGGGTTCCTATTCGAATACGAAACCTCAGCCCAGCAGCTCTTATGTATAGGGCTGCCTACTCCGTAGGCCCAGACCCCCCCTTTACACGTTAACTAGTAAACCCTGGCCAGCAAGCCACAGGGGACAGATCCGAAATTCATATGCTTTGTGCTCATCTACCCCATGGGGGAATACTCCATAGCCAACCCCCAGCCCCATTGTCCCAGCCAAACAAAAGTTTACCCGAATTTACGAATTGACTTTTTTGAAAAAATCTATCTCCTAAAAAATCGAAATACTGCTATGTACACAGACCTTTGGGGAGGTCATACCTACTCCATACTCATTTCCCCAGAAATCGGGAAATAGTTGTTCAAAAAAACCCCATATGGTATAGGAAATCTGATACCTCCGACCCCTAGGGGGGGGGGGGAAATGGAAAGTCGTGCACTGAAAAATTCAATCTGCCATATCTCAAAAACGGCTCGGCCGATTTTGCTCAAATTTGCAGCATGTACCCCTCGTGAAGGGGTTTCTACTGGTAAAATATGAAGGCTCTACCTCAACTCCTCCGCCGGCAACAGGGGAAACTATGTTCCAACAGTGCGCA
>JASAND010020292.1:0-53478 GCA_030248195.1 Trissonchulus latispiculum
CTGTTTAATTCTTTGTCGCGAGAAAAAGAAATCGTGACGTACGAATTCCAGCGAATGGCAGATAATCTGTCGTACCCTGACATTTTGATATGCCCTTCATCGTAGTTTAGGAAACAATCTATTGAAGTAAGTTGCAACAAAATAGAATCGAACACAAAGCAAGTCTGTGGCAAAGCCATACCAAAAGCCTCAACAAATATATATGCTTTCCACGTTCGAGGCTCAATATATGGCTAAACGCAACACTCCAAAACAAAATGCTTTAATAATTGATTATCAAACTGGTTTAGCCGTTATTAACTTGTATTTTGAAACAGAAACTGAAATTCCGTTTAGCAGGTAGGAGCCATCGCTCACCGTTCTCAGTGGGTTGACACCATAGGTTAACACAGCGGGGTTTGTGGGGATACAAGCACCCCCAGCCCGGAAAAACGGATAAAATACAAGCCCTACCGCCGTTAAGAGCAAGCGGTAAAGCAAAATTGGGCAAGGGGCCAGCAGAAATTGGTTTTCGCACCGAAATTCCAAAACATTTAAGGCTTCGTCGGAATTTTCCACTAAACTGTCTTAATTTTTCTTTAAAATTGATCGATACCAAAAACACATTTGAAACGTTCTGGTAAAAATCGGAAAAGTGAAGCAATCGGAATTTGACATAGATTGATGAATTACATTGGCTATATTATGTTGCATTGCACATTTGCCCAAACCCTGATTTGTCTGATATATATCGAATTAAGCCTTTAAAATATCAGGACGAAGTATTTCCACGGGTTAGGATTTGTGAATTAATTTGCCGTTCTTTTTCAATGTAAAATTAAGACATTGTCAATTTGAATTAATTTCAAACAGAATTTTCGCCATTTCAATGAAGTATTTGTCGGTATTAAATCAAAAAACGGAATATTATAAGAAGAATCACTTGAGGGATTTCAGAAATGACCAAAGCAAAGGGAAAGATACAGGTTTTCGTCAACTTCCATCATAACTCTTAAATTGCAGTTACTTTAATATTAAATATTGAAGGAAAGTGGTATATCACAACAACTGGCTGACTACTTGCACTTCCTAATCATGCCACACTCAGACAGTATTCCTATGGACAATGTCGATTTTCTGCAAAATGTCCTGATTAAAAATAATGAAAATCTGTCAATGGAGCTTAATCAATTGCTTTTGAGGCAAAATAGCAGTTTGGCAGACTTTCTCAATGATCTTTTTATGACATGTGACGATGTTGTAGTGCAATGCAGTAATGAAGGAAAACCGCCTGAAGGTGGCTGTTGTAAGGTAAGTTATTTTTGAAAATCGCTTTCAAAGTGTTACATATCATGATTTTTTAGTATTATTTCTACACAAGAGTTAGTTTAATGCAACCTTCTGAACTAATCCTAAAAGTTGAGTCCAGAAACCAATATCATCTGCTTAATTTGTTGTTACACAAAGGGATGGCGAAGACACTACCGGCACAGTTCGTGGATACGCTATCACTGTATTTGGTTTAAACCTCTGTCTGTTCAAACATCCATATCTAGTATGAACATCTATAATTTATGGCTTGATCCATTAATCAATGATGCCGTGGATCCTCCGAAAGACGTTTTTGTTGATGGAATCACACTCTATCTCACGCGGGATAAGTCTGGTTTCACGAGTGCGCCAGTGTTGGTATCAACTGGAACACGTGTAAGCAAAGTTTTCTAAAGCCAAGCATGGTTTTTATATAAAATAAATTAGACTTTGCAGGAACTGGTTGTGAGTTCCAAAAAGAGCCCCCAGTATATAAATGTAACTTTAATTTCCTGTATCAATACTGCTACTAATTCTATCAATCACTAAGACGAGAATGATTTTAAAATCCATATGCTAGCGTACGAATAACATTTTAGACGTTCATTCAACTGATTCAATATGAAAAGAAATCCATCAGTCGATATAGGAGACCGTGTCAAAGCATCAACAGGATCAAGAACTCATCTGTGTTGATGCAGTACAAGTGCGAATATGAAAAGGCATATGGAACTATGTGTAAATGCATGCCAGTGATATTTGCTCGTTTGTCAAACACACTGTCTGGAAAGTATTGCACAAACCTGACAGATTTGCTTGAATGCACCTCGAGCATATATTCGCAGATGAATCAAGAAAGTTCGAAACAGTGTAAGGAGCACATCCGTGATCCCTGTGAGACATCTTATTTGGATATTACAACGTCCAATGCAAGGTAAAGTTTGCAATATCAAACGTAAGCTGTGAGATTCCGTCACACTAGGGTTAGGTTATTAATTAGGCTAGCTATCAGGTTCAAACGTTTCTCAGCAATCTGAACAAGAGGTCGATAGACCATTTTCAGCTAAAAGATTTAATACATGTGCAGTGCATATATACAAATTTTAGGCTTGGTAACATGACATTTTATGCTCAGAACACTACGTGGAAAACCATCGATCTAGTTAATATAGTGATGGCTTTTCAGTACATGCATGTCCAAATTAAAGAAGAAAGCTTCACTCAGCCTCTTGATCGACTGTTATCAAATGTTGGAGGGACCCTGAGCCTGTGGGCAAGTTTAAATTTATTAATTGTAAGGTGCTGCAAAATATGATTCTATCTAAATGATGCTCGTTCCTTTGCACCATCTCTACTGGGGCGCGATAGCCCCCGCGTAAAGGCGTCTGCGCGGCCCCCTGGAGACAGTGTTGGCCCGGTGCCAGCTAATTATATTTGCGGGAGGGATAAAAAGGTTACCATCGTAAAGTACTCGAGCAGTACTACAAATACCACCTTACTTTCGGTTGCAATTCGAAACTTTGAAGTTTTGCACTAGGCGATAGTTACAGTGCGCTTTGCCTCGGTAAATAGCACTTCTTGGAAGTGCATTTTACGGTTAAGGTGGTGATTTCTTTTTGGTCCGAGACACATGTTAAGATCATTACTTTTGTCATCCACTATGTTTAACACGTATGTACCATGTAAGTTTAGCAATACCTGCTGCAGGATTTTCCTGATCTAACATTATACTTTACAAAAGCACTGTGTGCACAGCCATTTGAATTTGCCATATTTCAACGGCTCTTCATATTTGTAGTTAGGAGGATCAGTGCTCAGCATGGTTCATGCCTTGTTGTTTTGGTTACGCTTCGCCAAAGAGAAACTGAGTGCAGAAAGGAAGGTAAAGTGTAGAGTTGTTGGCCAGCCGGCCCACAATGCCGACAATCCAACCGGCCTGCCGGTTCCGGCCGGCTAGCCGGCCGGCCGGCGGCCAACACCCGGTTGGCCGGCCGGCCGGGTCAGAAGCAGCCGGCCGGCCGGCCGGCCGGTCTTCAGAAAAAGGACACTACTTGATTTTATCTGATATACATAACCAGTAGTAACTGTATGCATCAATTAATGCTAAATTTTTTGCAAAATACACTAAAAATAGGGCAAAACTGGTACCGGCCGGCCTTTTTTGACCGGCCGACCCGGCCGGCCTGTTTGACCCGGCCGGCCGGCCGGCCGGATTTGCATCACCCGGCCGGCCGGGTTCTAAGCCTCGGCCTCGGCCGGCCGAGGCCAAGCAAAAAACCGGCCGGGCAACAACACTAGTAAAGTGTTTCTATGAAGGTAAAACATAAATGTTACGTTAAATATAAATGTTAACAAAACTCAAAATGAAGCCATGAAAGCTTCAACTATAACAACTGGGATTAAAAACGTTAGAGACAGGATGGCATACAGAGGTTTCGACCGATTCAGCTAGGAGGATTACATTCGCGCATGCTTAGACATGGCATTAGGCTTAGGCTGTTACGTTAGCCTACGCCTAAGTGTCTACGCGCGTCTGTTTGCGACAGAAACTATGAATGCAGCATTAGGCTTGTACTAGACTTGAAACAACTTGCATCTCAACTATCAGTCATACTTTAAGCTTAGCTTGCAGGAATGACTAAAGATATGTAAGTTAATATTGTGGTTGTGTACGTTCAAAAACGCAGATCCCCAGTGAGCAACTGACTTTGTACCTTAAAATTACATGCGCGCAAACTAAAATCAGGAGTTTATAATAGATAGGAGAATGACAAGCGTCATACGCTATGTATTATGAGCTCGCTACATCCGATGCGCTCTATCGGCTAACCCCACCCCTATATATGTACGGGAGGGTGGTCCAAACGGGGGATCGGCTCGTGCTTGTATATTTTGTACACAGATATGTAAATCATACAAGCTTAGACCCGCTACTATGCCCGCTTCGCAAATTGGGCCCTAGTCAAGCTTAACATATAAGTATACTAACATAGATCCCGATCCCCCGTTTGGACCCCGTACAATGTACAGGTATAGGGACGGGGTCAATGGGGGTTGATTTATGGTGGGTCAGCCGGTAGCGTGCAGAGGATATAGTGAGCTCATGGTACCTACATGGCGTATGCGCTTCTCATACTCTGATGTATTATGTATTCTTGTTAAAGCAAAACACTATTTTTTGATCGTTCACATCTGATTAACAATTAATATTATTGTTCATAGACTTACTTATATATGCTCTTTTGTTTTGGAATGAATGTTCTACGGAAATGCACTAATTTTTGATACACGATGATTGCTTTTTAGATTGTCGAATTAACACCTGCCTAAGAACTAACGATGTCTCTGCAATTAACTAAGTAAAGTACTATTTCGTTTGTTTACCACAAGGTCGGAATAAATGTGGAAGCTTAGCATTGTTTGAAACAAATAAATGTGCATTAAGCTGGTTGATGGTATATAGCTCTGCTATTTCGCAATTTGATCAAATATAGTAGCAATCAATTAATACAAAAGGAAAGCTACAGCCAAACCCATAAATGTCGGTGATGCATGTTATGTCTAGCTGTAGTGTCCTGCCTGGAAATGATTTCATCAAACACCGTGCTAGATTGGCCTATGTAAATATATAAGTCTTCGAGATGACAGACCGCAAAGAGCATGTTTTCAGCAGCAGTCAGAGCTAATTCATCGATTTGAGCTCACGATCTCTGCAATCAAACTAAAGCGATTTGCAAATTCGCTTAAGAATGGATTCTTTCTCAGAGTTCCGTAAATTTAGAGATCATAGAAAATAATCTTAACTGGACCTGTTCACGGGAGAATGTTATCAACCTCTAAAACCGGGTAAAATTCAGGTATTAAAGACAGGCGGGTGACCCAAGTTTGTGATTTATTCCGGGTTTAGGCATTGATAACAATGGCCGCTGAAATCAAACTGTTTATCACATTAGCAAAGCTAGTCACATCGGAAAGTAGAAAGTAGTCATCCAGTCTAATTTACCTACTTTTTCACGCACATGTTTCTTCAATGTTTCAATAACTTTTGCAGCTTTCAATAACCTTAAGGTGCTGTGCTGGTATCCTTTTGTGCAGTATATATTTTTGTGGTGATTTTTCGAAACGCTATAACTTTCGTAATTTTGGGAGTTGGAAAGAACTTCATACATCGTTTTAAAGCTTATAATCCGCACATTCATTGAGCTTACGAAACTAGCAAAATTAGCACAAAACTAGCATAACTTTTCTCACATACAGACATCTGACAAGCGGAATATGGACCAAAAATCTTTAAACATCGATTTCTCAAAACTGTAACAAACCAAAAATTTCTTCTTGTGCCATGATATGAAGGACATGTCTCAACCGGAAGGATTTGGCTCAACAAGTCTCAATACTCCAGAAAATCTGGCAAATGTACGATGACGCGAAATTTCGTAACATTGTATCAGTTTTCTCGCAACTGGAGACGTTTTAGTTACACCGAGAAAAATGTCCCTCCGCAATAGTATATACGAATTTGCATTGTGCTAAAAATCACGCGAAGCAATTAGGTAGTTTTTGAGAAAGCGGTGTTCAAAATAAAATAATCGCAGTTTTGCTAAAATGGTTTTTCTGCGAATTCTCTAGCTTAAAGCAACGAACTCCAGCGAATAGGCATTGCTAAAATGTGCAATTGGATGATGTATCGATTGAGTCAAAATTGTCAGTAAGATTTGGCAGTAATTTTGAAAAACTGATTTCTTTAAAAATGGCCATTTTTTAACCGAAGAACGGGTTGTGGCTTATACTGCCTTAACCATTAGAGATAGCGCAAAGGTTGTATGAGCAAAAATGTTCATTTTGGCGCCGAATTTCCAGCCATAACTACCAATCCGGTGTATCGACTACGTACTGAGAGAAAAATGGCAAACACCAAAAATTCTTATCTTTACACCTAAAAATCCGATACTGGTCCCAGAATGTTAAAGAGCTCACGAAAATAATGTATTTGGAAAGTTTCATCCACATTCATAAAGAATTGAAGCGTGCAGGTCGAATTTATACAAACCTTAAGGTTGTAGTTCCACTTCCGGGCTGGATTTGTACAGATACTGTGAACTAAAATTTAAACAATCGGCTTGAAATTTGGCACTTTTGTTGTTTATCATGTTTTTTATCATCAGATGAACTGGCCTACTACGCTGCAGGGACTGGCTTGATGTCTACACAATAGGAAATGTATTAAAAGCTTTGAATTTAAATATCTTCTTCAATCCTATATGAAATCATGTGAGATTTCGTGTATATGGTTAGTTTGCATATACGCTCAGGCCTTTTTTTTAGTTTCTTGTAAAACTGAGTTTTCCGTTTTTTAGCGTATGTCAAAAATTTGTAAATTTGTAAAATTGTAAATTTGCTATTGCGTTTTTCTAAAAACCAAGAAACCGGCCTGAGTGCATGCAGGCATAAAACATATCTGCCAAATTTGGTCAAGTTTGGTTGAAGCTGTTACGAGAAAATCAAAAATTAAGATTCTGTAACTTTTACTGTTTCCTTTGGTTTTTCGAATGTGTAATGTTTTCAAAGCATTTGCAAAGTGTTTTTTGTTAAATAATTCATATAAGTAACACAACGACAACCGTTTAAACCCAATAGATTTAATTTTAGGATAAACTGTTGTTTCCTTACATTGTGTGTGCAAACGGTCAACGTAATTCAGCCATATATTCAACCACCTGTAACTTTTGGTAGAAACCACGAACAGAAGTGATATACACATCGTTTTAAGGCTGTTTTTGCGCTCTTTCATGTGGTCGAGTCAAATTTCACATACAAGTAAAATTTTGATTATTTGCGCATGAGCAAAGCCATGATGGTAGCCAGCAAATTATGAGCTCTCATGCACCAAAAGTTTGTGCAAGGAAGGATAGCCTGCCATCCAAACTTAAAGTAAGTTTTTCGTTAAAAACTGAAAAATTTTCTCAATTCCCCAGCTATTTTTAGCGATTTTTCTGGTAATAAAGCGAACTTTTAGCAACTTTTCGATGCTACGTTTTGGTAATTTTCTAAAAATTTTCGGATTTTTGGCTAAAAGCTTTCAAAAATTTAGGTACAGGGGCCTGTTGCATAAAAGTCAGTAGTACTTGACTACTGAACTACTGAATTATTGAATTTGAATTCAGTAGTACTGAAAATTCCGTTGCGTAAACGGCTACTGAAAAGTTGGACTACTTAATTTCAATGGTTCAGTAGTAGTTTCAGTAGTAAATTCTTTTGAAGAATTCCGCTTTCGCAAAGAGTTTCAGTAGTCAGTTTCAGTAGTGCACTCAACCTTAGAATTTCGAAATAAATAGGTATACCCTTAACATTCTTATACAATTCAGCTTATGAATAATGCTATAATACAATAATAATAATAATAATAATACAATAATTGTCTGCATGCAAGAAATTAAGAGGAGTTGAAGAATTCTACTTTTTTCAGGCAACACAGAATAATTGATTAAATTATAAGTTCCAACCGCATATTAGCACATTCATTACAATCTAGATAGTAAGTAACTAATAACTGGTGATGCTAAATCATGTTTTTGCAAATTATTATTATCGTTGAACGATAGTGATGCTACTACTGAATCTATTCCATCACTGGTGTAAGACTCCTGAATGTTTTATCGCTTTTCAGTAGTAAATGGTTAGTACTACTTAGGACCTAGGGAGAGGGAGCATAGGTGTACCACCTGTTTGGGTTGGGGGGGGGGAGTAGAAGCTTCAAATTTGGCTCGGGGGACCCCACCCATATCCGAAATTTGGGGGGAGGACCCCCTACAGTGGCGGATCCAGGATTTTGTAAAGTGAGGGGCCCCAGCTCAAAAGAGTTAAAGATGACGCCAGAATTGTGAACTCATATATTACTAACCCTGAGATCTTAAACGTTCTTCAACGTCCTAAGACTGTTGAGATCAATAAACCAATTTAGCCTGCCTAGTCTTTGGCAATATGTAACATTCAGATTAAATTCTCCAGTTTGCGCGGTTTAAAACTGTGTTGGCGAAAGGAAGTTTGTCAAATGTGCCAAACGAGAACCACACCGAAGGCTTGCGCGGATGTACGTACTTAAAAAATAGAGAAGACTTGTCTGATTCAGAATATACTAATCTTAATTGAATACGTTACGTCGTTAGCAAGTTAATATGAGCGGTTAAGTGTTCCCATCGCTTCCACTGGCAGCATTCTGTGTAAACTTATACAGTCATAACAATATTGCTAAAGCATTGAAATTTCACAATCTAAGACGGAAGGCGCGAAAAGTTGACGAGAAGACTTCATATTTTTCGTCACTACTTGTATCGCCAACTTTATAATCCCATTTACTGGATATTGTGTAAAACTTGGAAAATCAATATTGGCTTACAGTAAACACAATCTTTGGATGGGGCCCTCAAGTTGATGAAACTGAGGGGCCCAAATCCTAAAGGGGGGGGGCAGTGGCGGATCCAGGGGGAGGGCCCCAGGGCCCCGGGCACCCCCCTTTGCGATTTGGGCCCCTCCCTTTCAACTTGAGGGCCCCCATCCAAAGTTTGTCCTTACTGTAAGTTTTCCCAGGTTTTACACAATATCCAGAACTGGGATTATAAAGTTGGCGACACAAGTAGTGGTGATAAATATGTCGTTATTTTCGTCAACTCTTTGCGCCTTCCATCGTAGATTGTGAAATTTCAATGCATTGGCAATATTGTATAAATTTAGATAGAATGCTGCCTAGGGAAACCATGGGAAAACTTAACCTCTCAAATTTAAACGCTCATAACTTGCTAACGACGTAACGTATTGCGTTAAGATTAGTATATTCTGAATCAGAAAAGTCTCCTCTATCTTTTAAGTGCTTTTCGCGCGGCGATGGGGCCGTCACGCGCGGCCATCCGCGCACGCCTTCGGCGTGGTTCTCGTTTGGCACATTTGACAAAATTCCTTTCGCCAAAACAGTTTTAAACTGCGCAAACTGAAGAATTTAATCTGAATGTTACATATTGCCAAAGACTAGGCAAAGTAAATCGGTTTCATTGATCTCAACAGTCTTAGAACGTTGAATTTGTTTCAATCAGGCATCATAACTTAGAACTATCTCTGCACACTTTCCAAAAACATTTAAGATCTCAGGTTTAGTATATATTCATAATTCTGGCGTTATCTTGAACTCTTTTGAGCTGGGGCCCCTCCCTTTACAAAATCCTGGATCCGCCACTGGGGGGGGGGGGGGGGCATAGCCATAGGTGTGTTGGGGGGGGGGGGGGGGGGGGGGACCCCTCTCCCCAAATGGAGGGGTCGCAGACCCTCCCCCCTAAAAAATTTTTTCTACCCCTCCCCCCAAAATTGGCCTTCGGCCGACCCCCCCCCCCTAAAAATTTGCAACCCCCTACCTGAATTTTTGCAAATTTTTAGCCAAAAATTCGAAAATTTTCAAAAAATTAGCGAAAAATTGCTAAAATTCGCCTTATTACCTTAAAAATCGCTAAGAATAGCTGAAAATTGAGGAAAATTTTCAGCTTTTTAGCGAAAAACCGATTTTTCGGCGACCCCTCCCCTCGAAAATTTTTCTTACCCCTTCCCCCAAATAGACTTTTCGCGACCCTCCAGCCCCTTTTTGCCAAACCCCCTTACCTACTTTTTTCAAGCCCCCACCCCCACTTTTTTCGCCAGCCACACCTATGGGCATAGCATAGGTTAACAGGGGCCCAAATCCCAAAGGGGGGGCATAGCATAGGTTAACGCGGGGGGGGGGGTCTGGGTTGGTCCAAGCCCCCCCAACCCGGACAAGGTATAAGCTCTATCGCCGTCGGGGACAAGGGGTAACGAAAAAATTGCCAAGGGCCGCAGGGTTGGGCGAGACCGAGATTTCATCGAGACCGAGAACGAGACCGAGACCAAGGTACCGAGACCGAGACCGAGACTGGCCAAGTCTCGGCTTTTGGGCGAGACCGAGACCGAGACCGAGACTAGCAATTTTAAGCTTAAACTTAATTTCCACCAGTTTTTGAGGCGTAGGGTCAGTATTAAGGGCTTTACCACATAAACATACGGTTTCAGCACATCGTCAATTGATTTTCGTTACATTAATTCAAAATTTTCGCTGAAATTAGATGTTTTCAAAAAATTTCCGGTCTCGGTGCGAGACCGAGACTTTTGGGTGAGCGAGACCGAGACCGAGACCGAGACTGGTCAAGTCTCGGCTTTTGGGCGAGACCGAGACCGAGACCGAGACTCCCAACCCTGCCAAGGGGTAATCAAAAACAGCTTGAAGAATTAGTTTTTACAGTAAAATTTCAAAAAATTTCTGGCCTCGCCGGAATTTTCCAGTTAAAATGTTTAATTTTTCGGGAAAATCGGGCAAAATTTTGAAATTTTTTCCAAAAATTGAAGATGTTTTGCAAATTTTGACAAAAAATTGCTAATTTTAATAAAATTAGCGTTACTTTTTCGAAAAATTTTACAAATTTTTTAGGTATAGCAAGCTTAACAAAAAAATCACCCGAAATTTTAACAAAAAAAATCACCCCACCCTGACTCACAGGAAAGTCGCAGAGACCCTATTTTTTGCATGGTGATAGCCACACATCTCGACATTACAGCCTGTGAGTTTGAGCCCCTAGGCCCTCTCCATGCGTTCAGGACAGACCTTTAAGTGAGGGTACCCAAAAGTGACCTCAAAAACGTTCATGACCGAAGTTCGAATTTCGGCTGCTATTTACTAAGGGAAAACCCTAGGCAACCCATATTGTGCATGTGACATGTCCTGACTGTGGGCTATCGATACATATATAGAAGTTCCCAGTCGGACCTCTGAGCCGTCCTGGGGTGGGTGATTTTTTTTGTTAAAATTTTAACAAATAAAAAAATCATTTTTATGTTTTGTTACTGAAGTCAGAACAGCAGCTAGAGCAAGACTAACGTCAAATCGAGCTCAGCAACCTCTAAAACCCTTATATACGTTGTTTTTGAGGTTGCCTACTTCTGGGAGTCCAAATCTGGTAACCAGCTGGGCTTGGACCGTCCGACGGTAAACGTGATCCCAGAAGTCAGTATTAGTCCATAGTTACCTAAAAACTAATGCCAGATTTGAATTCAGCGCCCTCGAAAACCCCGTAGGACATGTTTATAGCCACTTTGGACTGTCCATTTGGTACCTGGAGGAGGGTCTGGACAGGTCCGGCAGGGCAGGGGTCACGTGACCGTGGGTCATACCCCAGCAACATACGAAATTCTGAGTTTCTCTGCCAAAATGCCTGGAAATAGGTTATAATCACTCACAAACACGAAAAAACAACGTTTTAGCCTTTAAAACGGCACTTTAAAGCCACCAGACTTTATACTGGACGCTGTCGGGGGCCATCAGTGACCACTAAGACTTCGGCGGGGTCAGTTGCCTTAGTTGGGGCACTAGGTTAGCGGTTTGGGGCTCTAAATGCCTTATTTAGTGCGCTCTATCCAAAACTGATGAGAAAAAGTTGCTAGCTGCTCTCTGGGATCCGATCCGCCACTGATTTTTTTTGTTAAACCTTTAACAAAAAAATCACACATTTTCGTCTACTGCTACTTACTGGTAGGTCGTAGAGCAATGAAACTGGGGTGGTTTTAAAGCTTAGCCCAAGACCTATCCATGGGTCCTCAAAGTAATAGATTTGGTTTAGTTTTGCGAAAGTTCCAGCCAAAAAACCGAATTTTGATTTTTTTTTGTTAAGCTTGCTATACAAGTCCCCCTGAAAATTTTTGTTCAAGGTACAAGCCCCCTCAAACTTTTTTGGGGACAAGCCCCCCCCAGGACCCGACCCTATCTTAATGTATGATGGGGGGGGGGTACCAACGTTTCCTTGTGGGGGGAGGGGGTTGGGGGGTGGTATCCCCCCAAATTTTTTTACCAACTTTACCCCCCAGATTTTTTACTTACCCTCCCCCAACTTTTGGCTACCCCCCTTCCCCCCCCCCCGAACCCCCCAACGATTTTTGGACCCAAAAAGTCAGCTAACTTTGGCTAAACAAGCCTTATTTTGATGTAAAAAGGGCAAAAATACAGAAAAATTTGAATTTTTTGGCCATTTTTCGAAATTTCTAAGGTCCGAATTTTGAGGGAGGGGGGGTTGCGGGGGGGTGGGTACCCCCATCACATTTCGGAGGTCGGCCAAGATTTACCCTCCCCCCCCCCCCCCAGACCCAAAGTTCCAGGGAAACTGGGGGTGTGTGCAATGGGCCCTGGAGCCCCCCCCTTGATCCGCCACTGCCCCCTAAACTGTTCCCAAGTTTTTTAAGCTAAAAATGCTCCTTTTTCGATGTGCAGTACATTAAACGTACTCAAAAGCTTCTGTCAATAGTATTCGTATGCGAAAACAGAGCTTGAAAATTGACAAATTTGTGCTAAAATATGCCTAAATTAGCCCAGATTGTGGTTTATAATTGTGTCGCGTATATTACATTTTAATTGCTATAAATAACAATTTTTAGCTGTTTACACCTGATTTATAGCCATTTTTTCGATTTTTTTTCAACAAATTTCAGAAATAGCAAAAAATGTTTCAAAAATTTTGCATTTTTTACTTGGTTTGGACACAATTTTTTGCGGGGGAGGGGGGTTTGAGCTTGGCTTGGGGAGGAGTACTTGAGGTCGGTTAGGGGGGGAGGGGGTCTGGCCTCTCCGTGGAGGGGTCTCACAGGGGGCAAACTGTAGCCTGGTACACCTATGGGGGAGGAATTTTCCGCTCGCAAAATTTCCAGGGGTAACGTGTCACACGTGTATCATAGGGGTCGCGGCAGCTACCCCTATAATATGTGTGAAAAGTGGCTGGAGACAGTGTAAAATAAGCTGCGCAAAAGTTGCGCAAAATCCTGCGCAGATTTCATGCGCAAATTGTAGAGGACATCGAGTTTAGTATGTCTGGAAAAATTTTCAGCCCGTATTACTTACCTTTAAAAAGTTGCACCCCGGACCGGTTATGAAAGTGATGTTTTTTATTTTTTCCGGTTTCTCCTATTTGATGCTTGTATTGTACATAGTGTTCGCCGCTGTCACGTGAACTGCAGTGGAGGGCCTACCTAAAGGGCTATAGAGTCTAGTAGTACCCTCTAAAGAATTTAAAATAGCAACTGTTTTGCGCCGCAGCTGCCTCCCAGCGCCGCAGTAGCCGCAAAAATCCCCTCGAAGCGAAAAGTGACCATTTTTGTGGTCGTTGCTCAGGTCAAACATTACGTGCTGGAGCAGATTTTTTTTGTATTCATTATTATACAGTACAGCTCATTCCAAAGTGCGTTTGAAGCGAAGTCCCATATCTGGCGAAATGTCGCGAGCGCACGCGAAATTCGCGAAGGCTTTGCGACATTTGTGTATATTTTTCGCGATATGTCGTAACAAAATTTGAATTTCGCGAAGTCGCATGCGAAGTTCGCGTAACTTCGCGAAATTTCTCCAGATTTCGCGAAAGCATTTCGCGAAATTTCGCGAAAACGTCTCGCGAACTTCGCGAAACACTTCGCGAAGTTCGGTAGCTAAAGTTTTTGTTAGCTAATTTGAGGGGTTTTCTCCATATCTACCAAAATTCTGGGTAAATTTTAAATTGTAGCTTTGGCTCAAATTTATCTCTTCGCGAAATGTCGCTTATTCTACGCGACGTTGTGCGACATTTCGCGAAATTGTCGCGACATGTGCTAAAAGGTTTTGTGGATTAACTTATTTTGCAGAATCCTAAGTTATGAAGTTTTGGCTTGCGGATATAGAGAAGACGAAGAGAAGTTAGAGCTGAGCTATGTGTCACCCGCTTTTCCCATTTCTGTTACGATTTCCCCCGAAAGTTCTTACAACTTACTTTCAAATACTTTCGAATGAAGACAGCTTACATGAAGACAGCTTGTATATGCCTTGCTTATTTTTTCCGGAAGATGGTTATTTAAAAGATGCCTATTACTGCACCACTCATTGCCACCGCATTCTTCTATTCACGATATATTTTCATTTGGTGCAGAATTTCTTGAAAAAACGAAAACTCTGCGTCCTTCCTACATGTTATTTTTTCTGAAATTGTTTAGTGAACAGCAAGCTTGATATCTTGACTGTAAATGGAGCTTTGGTGTTGGACGGGCGGCATTGAAAACATGTAAATTTTGCAGATGCTGCCAATTTTGACGTTTCATTTTTGAGTTTTGAGTATCCCGTAACTGGTCGCCAAGTTCGACGACATAAAGTTCTAGCTAAAAAATCTGGCTAAAAACTTGCCAGAAATCTGGCCCTAAAGAAGTTCCAGCCAAAATCCGAAAATAAGGGTTCTCCCATGGCTATGTGTGGCCGTTCACATATTTTTCCATGAAGAAAGGGCTTAACGTAAACCCTGAAGAACGGTAATTATTGACAATTGTCTCAAAAATGCGTGTGCAGCCTTCCCATTGCTTCCATGTGTTCAGAGACTAGTGAGGACGCGGATATCCGGATAATAAACCGGATAAACCGTGAGAAAAACCGGACGGACGGATAGACTGAAATTAGTTTGAAAAAAAACATTTTTCAAAAATTCTTTAAAATCTTTTGAAACCAAGGTTGCGGCTTGGTTGCATGAAGACTTCGCGCCGACAAATTGGCAGAAAAACTGAAAATTTAACTGCAAAATCGAAAAATTTTCTTGAAGTTCAGTATGGAATAGGCGGATAACGGTCATCCGGATGAAAAAATATGGGAAGGATGGTTGGGGGCTCCCAAAAATTCACTTTGCGGATTTGGAAAAGTGCTAATTAGGCATAACTACGGTACTGAATTAGAACTAAAATTTACATTTTTGAACTCTCCAGGCCTAGACCTTTCGAATGATACAAAACTTGCCCGGAAAAATGAACAATGAATAAAATCGACTTTCTCTTAACGGGTTTTTTCCATTTTGTGTAAACTCGATTTTTCGAACGGCCCATTGGAAAATTTTTTCTCTACTAGTTTTGATGATACAGGCAATCGTACTTACGCAGCAAGTTTGTTTTTTCCGAATTTCGATCTGGTTCGATTTTTACAGATGGTCAAAGTCCGAAAATTTGAAAATATATAATCTAAAAAACGGCTAATACGAGCCACTATGTTTCTCTTGGACTCATATTGACGAGACTAAAATGGCGAACATTATATAGCAATGTTCACGAAAAATCACCTCGAAAATTCACAAAAAATCACCCACCTAGACAGCTAACAAGCCGCAGCCGGAAATTTTTTTCATGATAATGAAAACCAACGTTAACGTATGTAAGTCTGGCTGCCGAGGCCCAACTCCTCCGACTAGGGAGCCCAAAATAGTCGACCCACCCAAAATCGGACCCTCGGACAACTCCGGACCAAAATTGAAATTTCTGGTACTCACTATTTTGCGCAGCTACCCCATATTATGCATGTGACATGTCCTAACTCTAAGCTATCCAACCATATATTGGATTCCCTGCCATGTCCTCTGCCTTCGCCACCGCCCGGACCCTCTTTGATCTTGGTTGTTAATACGAATATGCCGGGTCCGGGCCATCGGTGTAGCCATGATTTGTTCACAAAAAAATCACCCGGTGGTGGCGGCGGGAATGCCAGAATGTGGTTGGATAGCTAGAGTTAGGACATGTCACATGCGTTAGGGGTAGTGGGGTCCCATAGTGAGAACCGGAGCAAAAATCCGAAATTTTGGCCGGGCGGTGTGACCGAGTTTTGGGGGGGGACCCTAGTCGGAGGAGTTGGGCCTCGGCAGCCAAACTTACTCAAATGATCAAGTGTTTGTCCGCGTTGTATAACGCATTATTAATTCATTGTCACTTCAGTTTGGATACGAACGCCTTCTAGCTTGGTGCGACTGTAGGCTCGGTAGCCCAGTTGGCAGAGCGTCGGAGCGTTCATCCGAAAGTCGTGGGGTACGAATCCCACCCGAGGCCCCCGAATTTTTCGGGTCTCAGGTGCTGAAGTGGCAAGTTCATTTCTTACGTTACATACGTTAACGTTGGGACTTGTGGCTATTACCATGAAAAAATTTTCCTTCTGCGGCTTGTAGCCGTCTAGGTGGGTGATTTTTCGTGAATTTTCGAGGTGATTTTTCGTGAACATTGCTATATAATGTTCGCCATTTTAGTCGCGTCAATATGAGTTATGAGTCCAAGAGAAACATAGTGGCTCGTATTAGCCGTTTTTCAGACTATATATTTTCAAATTTTCGGACTTTGACCATCTGTAAAAATCGAACCAGATCGAAATTCGGAAAAAACAAAACCGTTGCTGTGCAAGTACGATTGCCTGGATCATCAAAAATAGTAGAGAAAAATTTTTCAATGGACCGTTCGAAATATCGAGTTCACACAAAATGTAAATGGAAAAAACCCGTGGGAAAGTCGAATTTTTTCAGAGTTCATTTTTCCGGGCAAGTTTGTTATCATTCGAAAGGTCTAGGCCTGGAGAGTTCAAAAATGTAAATTTTAGTTCTAATTCCGTACCGTAGTTATGCCTAATTAGCACTTTTCCAAATCCGCAAAGTGCCTTTGTAGCTCATGGGGAGCTCTCCGAGCTCCCCCATGAAACACGGATGTCTCTGAACACATGGAAGCAATGGGAAGGCTGCACACGCATTTTTGAGACAATTGCCAATTACCATTCTTCAGGGTTTACGTTTAGCCCTTTCTTCATGGAAAAATATGTGAACGGCCATACATAGCCATGGGAGAACCCTCATTTTCGGATTTTGGCTGGAACTTCTTTAGGGCCAGATTTCTGGTAAGTTTTTAGCCAGATTTTTTGGCTAGAACTTTATGTCATCGAACTTGGCGACCAGTTACGGGTCACTCAAAACTCAAAAAATCAAACATCAAAATTGGCAGCATCAGCAAAATTTACATGTTTTCAAAATATCAAGCTTGTTTGTTCAGTAAACAATTTCAGAAAAAATAACAGTAGGGAAGGACGACCGTTTTTTCAAGAAATTCTGCACCACATGAAAATATATCGTGAACAGAAGATTTTCAAGAAATTCTGCACCACATGAAAATATATCGTGAACAGAAGAATACGGTTGCACCGAGTGGTGCAGTAATAGGCATCTTTTAAATAACCATCTTCCGGAAAAAATAAGCAAGGCATATAAGCTGTCTTCATTCGAAAGTATTTGAAAGTAAGTTGTAAGAACTTTCGGGGGAAATCGTAACAGAAATGGGAAAAGCGGGTGACACATAGCTCAGCTCTAACTTCTCTTGGTCTTCTCTATATCCGCAAGCCAAAACTTCATAACTTAGTATTCTGCAAAATACGTTAATCCACAAAACCTTTTAGCAGATGTCGCGACAATTTCGCGAAATGTCGCACAACGTCGCGTAGAATACGCGACATTTCGCGAAGAGATAAATTTGAGCCAAAGCTACAATTTAAAATTTACCCAGAATTTTGGTAGATATGGAGAAAACCCCTCAAATTAGCTAACAAAAACTTTAGCTACCGAACTTCGCGAAGTGTTTCGCGAAGTTCGCGAGACGTTTTCGCGAAAGGGAAGAAATTTCGCGAAATGCTTTCGCGAAATCTGGAGAAAGTTCGCGAAGTTACGCGAACTTCGCATGCGACTTCGCGAAATTCAAATTTTGTTACGACATATCGCGAAAAATATACACAAATGTCGCAAAGCCTTCGCGAATTTCGCGTGCGCTCGCGACATTTCGCCAGATATGAGACTTCGCTTCAAACGCACTTTGGAATGAGCTGTACTGTATGTAACTAACGGTCCAGATTGCGTTTCTCTATCACTTCCCTAGCGACCACGGTGGCTCGTCAAAAATGGCAAAAAATCGAAATTTCTCGCTATCTATTCAACTTTGAAAGCTCAAATCTTCCATACGATGGTTTTCTGGCACGGAGAATCGATTCCCGTAGTCAGCTTTACCGTCAGACCCACCCATCTTGCTGAGCTGGTTCCACTTTGCCGTTGGGAGGGTCAAGTCGGAAACCGGTTCCTGGAGGTCCATAGTAGGCTTTGCCTGGCATCTCAAAACTTTGTCTATAGGTGTTTTCTGGTGTGCCCAGCTCATTCCCGGTATCCGTTTTGCCGGCCAACGTACCTATTTGCTGGGCTGGTTCCACTTTGCCGTTGGGAGGGTCAAGTCGGAAACCGGTTCCTGGAGGTCCATAGTAGGCTTTGCCTGGCCTCTCAAAACTTTGTCTCTAGGTGTTTTCTGGTGCGCCCAGCTAATTCCCGGTATCCGTTTTGCAGTCCGACGTACCTATTTTGCTGGGCTGGTTCCAGTTTGCCTGGCTTATCCCTAGTGGGTGGGGGGGCCGCCCCCCATTCGGCGACCTCCCCCCCCCCCCCATTCGAGGAGCCCCCCCATGAAAAGCCCCCCCCCCCCATAAATTCCGACCTCCCCCATAATCCCAAAAATTGCCAAATTTTACAATTGTTACCCTAAATTTTCAAAAATGTTTCCGGCTTTGCCGGATTTTGACTAAATTTTCGCTATTTTAGCTTAAAAACGTCTAAAATTACTCTTTTTTAGCTATTTTTAGCAGTTTGTACACAAAAAACCCCAAAAATTCGAAACACTTTTCTAAAAATATGCCCCCCATTTTGGGTGAGCCCCCCCCGCGATGGGGGGGCCCATGAAGCCCCCCCCCCCATAAAAAATTGCCAAGGGATAAGCCAGGTTTGCCGTTTAAAGGGTCCGTCGGGTGGGGGGGGGGGGGGGGTCAAGTGGTCGAAAATACAATTTTTCAAAAGTGGTCAAATTTATTATCAAATGAAAGCCCCTAAGTGAGCTGAGCAACTTTTGTCATAGTACTGCATACCCAAAGTGGCTGTAGAGTGCTGTGGTGGGGTATGGTGGATGTCTTAGCCGGCTATGGGTCAAAAATAAATTTTTTCAAAAGCGGTCAAATTTGGTGTCAAATGAAAGCCATACGAACGGAACGGAAGAACTTTCGCCATGGAACCATCCACTAAAAGTTGCTGTGTCGGTTTTGTACCTTTACTTTCTCAACTGAAATTTAAAGGAAAGACATAGGCCCAACACACATACTATCCGCTTTTGTGCGGATCATTTCTGTTACTTGTATATATATATAACTCTTTTAGTGATAGTGATAAAATTTTTTGTTTTAGTATATACTTGCAGAAATTTTTCTGTATTGGACGTACGTTTATATACGTATATATATTATCTTGCTCATCGTCTCGTTGTCTTAATATTCCATGTCCGTGTCGTGTAAAGTAGGACATAGACTTGCTGACTCCCCGCCTCAATGCCACATCATTTGATTAATGGTGGTGGCGGTGGCACCAGTGGGATTGTGGCCAGAGAAACCGGTGATCCTTCAAGTGCTCATTCCACTTCTGCTTCTGACTCGAAGAGCAGCCTCCTTGATCCATCTCCCCTCCTCCTGGGAACCTCTACTGATCCTTTGATTTCGGATGATGATGAGATTCTTCTTCTGGATTCGAACTTCAACAGCAAGCAGCATGAGCGTTTTGCGGACTCCATTTTGCCGGGTAAATGATTGGGTTTATAGATTTTGGGAGCGGTGGGGTCGAGTTCTTAACAAACAAACAAACAAAACAAGTTTATTTATTTCTGAAGAAAAACATAAGATACCACAAAAATGATTTAATATCATGGTTTTAGTAAACAAAATACACAAATTCAAGGCATACGTATATACCAAATATTCGATCTAATGACTTTTTGTAAAGAGAAAAAAGAAAACAAGACAAAATCAACAATACAGAACCAATCTTCTTATTGGTAAAGGTTAAAATTATTCAAATTTTTGACCACAACCCTTTGAGCCTTAGATCTAAAGATGCATTTAGGAGTTTACCATGCAAAAATAAGTAGGTAAGAGTTGCTTCATATACTTTATCTAACTTGTAAATCGCTGATATATATTTACGGGAAATTTCATGCGAGACTATATTTTTTACTGATCGCAGGAACCTTGGTGCACATATCCCTGGCGCGTAGTACTAGAAATGTCACTGCAGTTTGGGAACTAATTCAATCTTAAGGTTGGTTCGATTGTGTCTGGGTGACTCAATCTGTCAAGTGTTGCCCTGGATCGCCAAGATTGTGGGTTCGAAAAAATCATGTGTATATCTATATACTAGGGATGCACCGGTGCCTGGCCCGGCTCGGTAGTCAGACCCCGGCCCGGTGGTCAGGCCCCGCTACCGACCGGAGCCAAGAATTAGCAAAATTTTGTAAATTTTTGACATTTTTTGACCAAAATTTTGAATTTTCGAAAGTCAAAAAGTGTTACAATCGTTTGTTTTCCCGCCGATATGAATGAAAACAACGATAGTTAACGTTTGTATATACGTATATCAGAAATTGCAAAATTTAAATTTTCCAAATTTTTGAATTTTTTCGATTTGAACCTCCAATTTCCTGGCCCCGGCCCCGGTACAAAGGCCAAGGTGGTCCCGGCGCATCTCTAGTCACACATAAGACCTCTGATTTTTGATCAGTGCACGCACATACGTAGATATGTTTTGATAATGGAGGTGGACCTCTCAAAATCATTGGGAGTTTGGCGAGCAAAGCTAAGGAATTTTTGAAAATTTAAAAACTAATATAATTAAGTCTGCTAAATGCCTGGTTTCGGGTCGAGTCGGGTCTATTTGCAACCCTGCTTTTGATAAAAACCTAATGTGCTATTCCGTTTTGATTGGTTATCTAAATCTTTATTTTATTTTTAGATGATGCCAAACAGGGATTGTTCAATGTCCGGGCCTTGTCACTCCTGGGCCTGTGGTACTTCTTCAGTTTCTGTACCCTCTTTCTCAACAAATACATTCTCAGCTTTCTTCAGGGAGAGCCTACTCTGCTTGGTACAGATATATATATGTTAATGGATATTAGTTTGGTTTGAAATTATAATCAATGTGGGGGCTGATTTTGTCTGTTGCAGTTTTTCTTAGTACCGATTCTTACGAGGAAACTTTCCTGCCACTGGCGCCACTATTTCAAACTCGTTTATTTATCGTTAAGTTAATCCTTTCTAGTTAACACACAGATTTATTGGTTTGGATAGTAATTATTGTACTGTTCTGGAATATTCTTGTTTTCTCGTTAATTAATTTTTTATTTATTTTTAGGTGCCGTTCAGATGATCATGACCACATGTTTGGGTTTTGTTCAAATGTACATTCCCTGCGGTCTCTACCAGTACACAGAGCGAAGGGGGAAGCCCAAAGCTTTCTGGCAAAATATGGCACTGGTTGGCAGCATGAGGTATATATTTATATGTGCGCCAGAGTATAGTGATTATATATACGTTGTATGCGTAAAAAGGTATATATAATTTTAAACTTCTTTATTGCTATGGGAACATGTTATTGCATCGTGCGTACTATGGCAATGTCCACAAAAAATCACCCCGAAAATTCTCAAAACTCACCCACCTAGACGGCTAACAACAAGCCAGTGGTGGTCCAGCATATATTTTGGCCTGGGTACCCTCTTTTGTTCCGGGGGCCGAGAACCAAAATTCTAAGTCCAGCCTGCGCAAAAGAAACTTGGGGTCCAATTTTTTACACAATAACACTATGGACTATGCCCTATTTATGTATGAAAAGAAAAGTTTGTGGTGGAGTCCACTGAGTATTCTTCTTCGTGTTCCTGGACCATCGTGAATGAATTCAATGTGGTTAGGGCAGACCAGATCCGTCAGATCCGCCCCACATCCCTCAGGAAGGCAAGCACCCTGGGGGGTCCCTGAGACAAAATATCCAACCTCGGCCTGGTTCCCAGGTCCCGCCTGCGAGCTGAGCGATGCCGGGGACAGTGGAGGAGCAGGTGGGCAAGATCTTTTTCTCCCGCCCCACAGTGCGGACATGCAGGAGAATCTGCTATGCCCATACTGTGTCGCTGTTTGACAAGTATGCAGGAGTGCCCCCTGCATCGGAGCAGAGATAGGACCACCCGCTCTTTGCGGGTGAGGTCCACTGAGTATGGGATTGCCCATCCTGATCGATCACCGAACACGACGACGACGGAAAGAAAAAATTCCTAGCCATATCCTGAGATCAGATCCCGTGGTGACTTTTTCGTGAACAGGTGATTTTGTTGTGAATTCGTTCACAAAAAATCCCTAAAGTTTTTTTATTACTCACGCTCCACAAGGGCTACCGGCATGAAATTTGCATCATAGAAGGGGTCACTACCGTTCCATAAGTTTTTCGATCGGACTTCATTTTCGGAATTGCCAGCAAAATTTCGATTTTCGCTTTTTTTGAATATTGCTAGATGTCTTTGCTTGCTTGCTTGCTTCGAACATTGCTATCATACAATATATTATGTAGGGGCGCGATAGCGCCCCTACATAATATGGGTATAAAGGCGTCTGCGCGGCCCCCTGGAGACCGTGTTTGCCTGGTGCCAGCTAATTAGAGGTCTGGGAGGGGTAAAAATGTTACCATCGTAAAGTACTCGAGCAGTACTACAAGTACCACCATACTTTTGGTTAAAATTCCGAACTTCGAAATTTTGCACTAGGCGGGAGTTACCGTGCGTTTGTTTTTTTTTCTCGGTTAATAACGCTTTTCGGAAGTGCTTATGTCAGCGCAGTGTTGGAACGATATGGGCATTTTGGTCCTATACTACTATTATATGTTGGTAGGCAGGGTCCTCCCATGCAACCTTTTTTTGGTCATTTTGGCACCTGGCTAATTTTGGCTCTGTGCCAAGTCCCCAAAGTCGGACTTTCGCTATTTTGGCACTTCGGTTGTGATCGACTGTTTTTCACAGGCTAGCAGCTAGATCGGTTTGGTTTATTTTATTTGAATATTTCGGACTATGCGCGGAATGTAACGAGGGGGATTTTTTAATTTCGCTCTGTAGCTTTCAGGAGATGGGCCCAAACTTTGCATTTTTCACCTGTTTTCACGAAAAATGGCGTTTTTCGGCGTTGGGGTGGTACCCATATATAGTAAATCGGGGTCGCTGAAAACGATGAGCATACTGCTGAGGTCGGTGGATGTGACCCCTGACCCACAGCGCCCACCCACAGTGGGCCCGGTGTGGGTCAAAAATGAAAGTCTTCAAAAGTGGTCAAGTTTGGTATCAAATGAAAGCCCTTGGCGAGGCGATCAACTTTTGTCATTATGCCACCCACAAAAAGTGGCCCCAGTGGGCTGTGAGTGGCTGGCCCACCCACAGTGGGTCCGGTGTGGGTCAAAAATGAAAGTCTTCAAAAGTGGTCAAGTTTGGTGTCAAATGAAAGCCCTTGGCGAGGCGATCAACTTTTGTCATTATGCCACCCACAAAAAGTGGCCCCAGCGGCCTGTGGGTGGGTGGCCCACCCACAGTGGGTCCGGTGTGGGTCAAAAATGAAAGTCTTCAAAAGTGGTCAAGTTTGATGTCAAATGAAAGGCCTTGGTGAGGCGATCAACTTTTGTCATTATACCACCTCCAAAAAGTGGCCCCACCGACCTGTGGGTGGGTGCCCCACCCACAGTGGGCCCGGTGTGGGTCAAAAATGAAAGTCTTCAAAAGTGGTCAAGTTTGGCATCAAATGAAAGCCCTTGGCGAGGCGATCAACTTTTGTCATTATGCCACCCACAAAAAAGTGGCCCCAGCGGCCTGTGGGTGGGTGCCTCACCCACTGTGGGTCCGGTGTGGGTCAAAAATGAAAGTCTTCAAAAGTGGTCAAGTTTGGCATCAAATGAAAGCCCTTGGCGAGGCGATCAACTTTTGTCATTATGCCACCCACAAAAAGTGGCCCCACCGACCTGTGGGTGGGTGGCCGGCGTGGGTCAAAAATTAAAGTCTTCAAAAGTAGTCATGTTTGGTAAAAAAATGAAAGCCCATTTGCCCTGCCTATTGCATTTTTCAAGCTCCTAATCTGCGTCAGCTCACTGCTGGAAAGGGAACCTTTAAAATGACAGAAGGACAAGTAATAAAAATGCTCCTCCGGAGCATGAAAAAGTAATATGGGTAGTTGTGAGGTTGTAAAATCAAGAGAGGACTAGTCTTAAAATGCTTAATATGGGGCTAGGTTCAAAAAAAGAAGAGGGCTAGGTTGTGGGCGAATTAATATGGGCACAGCTTCGCCGAGCAGCCCATATTCGCGGGCTTTCACGCTTCGTCATGGCGATTGCCATATACAAAGCAATTAATGTCAGTCAATAATTACAATTCCAGCAGTTATATACGTAAACTATATAGTATATAATTTGGTTGTGCTGGACTACGACAAGCAACTAGAAAGCACCAAAGCTATCATTGTAACGCTAACGGTTGAATAGAAATAGAAGATCGTCGGAGAGTGTCCTGATCCTGAAGTTATTGTTGAAATATATACTTTTCTTATATATAAATGGTTAAAACGCTCAGTAGATAAATATTAAGAGTTTATCGAAAGAAATGTTTGCTTCCACTAAAACTCGTTTATCATAGTCGTATATTATTTACGTGCCGTAACTAAATCTGAACACTGGTACGTATAAAAATATATAACTTGTTCAGTCCGCGAATATGGGTTGCTCGTCGAAGCTGTGCCCATATTCTGGCTTACTTCTAGGCCAAAATTTATGGGGGGGGCGATATTGGGGGGGGCTCGACGAAGCCCCCCCCATCGATGGGGGGGGGGCTCACCGACAATGGGGGGCATATTTTTTGACAAATTTTTAGGTTTTTTTGCGTAAAAAATGCTAAAAATCGCTAAAAAATAACTAATTTTGGGTGTTTTTTAAGCTAAAATAGTGGAAATTTAGGTGAAAATCCGGCGAAGCCGGAAAAATTTTTGAAAATTTTGGCTAAAAATGGCAAAAAATGGCAATTTTTGGGGTTATGGGGGGGGAGGTCGGAATTTATGGGGGGGGGCTCCTCGAATGGGGGGGAGGTCGCCGAATGGGGGGGCCCCCCACCCCCCCCCCCCAGTAGAAGTAAGCCAGATATTAATTCGCCCACAACCTAGTCCTCTTCATTTTTTGAACCTAGCCCCATATTAAGCATTTTTAAGACTAGTCCTCTCTTGATTTTACAACCTCTCACAACTACCCATATTACTTTTTCATGCTCCGGAGGAGCATTTTTATTACTTGTATTTATATACGTATATACGTATATATATATATATATATACGAAATCATTTCGGAAGAACATTACGTAACTTTAGTTTGGTTGGGTTGAGTTTGACAGTCTGCAAGACTTTGTGCAGTCCCAGGTCCCAGGGAGCGATTTCATAAAACTTCGACTAGCATGCGAAAAGTCGCACTGCTCGTGGTAGTCGCCAAGTCAAGGTAAAAAGGTACAGGTGACCCCTGGAGAATATCTCCATCCCTGCTGCAGGGACACGTGGTGCCGGTACTTTGCAGCTTTACAAAATTTGCAGGACGTCCCTGAAAAAATTCAAACACATGCGCCTCTTGATGTTGAGTTTTCTTTATAAAAACTTATCAAGCTTTAGTTATCACATGTCTAGTCAAAATCAACTAGAGAACTGGATTCGTGCTAGTTCCTTATTAGCATGCCAGCTAGTAATTTTTATGGAACAGGGGCCCGTTGCATAAAAGTGATTATATAGTTGATTACTGATTACTGATTAGTTGATTAGTGTAGCAGTTTTTCGCGGACAACTTTTGCTGCTGTTAACCATTTTTGGAGCTCTTGGTGCCGTATCGTAGCTGTTGAAGTGACTTATCCAAAAATCACGAAGTAGTTAATTTATCTTCACTGACTCAGTCAGGCAAGGGAAAATATTGAGCTCAATCGTAATTTCTTCACTTATTAAGCTGGCCTCACTCCTGTTTAAATTGCAACTTAAACTTTTGATTTCATTAGAACGCTCAAAGCGCTTCATAATGACATCTGAATTGTTGTCGTAGCCTATTCGTTGCTTTGATTATCCGGGGAAAACTGCTACATACACTAATCAACTAATCACTTTTATGCAACGGGCCCCTGATCGAGCTTGCTGGTATTGGTCGCCACTAGTAGGGGAACTTGCAAGTCAAGCACTAGTTCTACTCTACTGCAAATGTTTTATATATACTAGGGATGCACCGGGGCCTGGCCCCGGCCCCGGCACCGGGGGCCAGGCCCCGGCCCCGGTAGTCAGGCCCCGGCCCCGGTACCGACCGGGGCCAAAAATTTGCAAAATTTTGTAAATTTTTGACATTTTGTGACCAAAATTTTGAATTTTCGAAAGTCAAAAAGTGTTACTAATCGTTTGTTTTCGCGCTGATATGAATGAAAACAACGATAGTAACGTTTGTATATAAAAAATTATTGCAAAATTTAAATTTTTAAGAAAATTTTTGAAAATTTTCGATTTGGACCTTCAATTTCTAGGCCCCGGCCCCGGTACCGGGGCCAAGGTGGCCCCGGCGAGGGGCCACGATGAGGTTCCGGTCCCGTTCCCGGCCCCGGTAATGGCGGCCCCGGTACATCTCTAATATATGCACTATAAGCATAGACTTGACAACTACAGGATGCTAGTTGTCGAGTCTAGAACTTGCAAACTTTTATGCAACCGGTCCCAGGTTTCCTCTTTCGGTTTTCTCCTGAACCCTAAACTGGAGATTGTGCAGAAAAACCATTTTGGCAAAACTGCGGTTGTTTTATCTTGAACGTCGATTTCTCAAAAGCTACCCTAATGGATTCGCGTGTTTTTTGGCTGGATGAAATTCGTACTATTGCTGAGGGACATTTTCCTGGTTTGAGCTAAACCGACTAGAAAACGCAATGTAAAGATGCGAAATTTCGTGCTAACGCACATTTGTCGGATTTTCTGGGGCATTAAGACCTATTGAGCCAAGTCCGAAAAAATGCCGCTCGGCCCACATGTCCTTCATGTCATGGCACAAAAAGAACTTGGCCGATTCTACAGTTTTTGAGAAATCGATGTTCAAAAATTTTTGGTCTGTACTAATAGCATTTATTTCTGAAAATTTCTGCTAATTTTTGCTAATTTTGCAATTTGCGTAAGCTCATGTGAATGTACTACTGATTAGAAGCTTTAAAATGGTCCATAAAGCTCTTTCTAACTCCCCAAATGGCGAAAGTTCAGAAAAATCACCACAAAAGCACTGCACAAAAGGATACCACTACCCTAATGAAACTGCCTTAGTAGATGACCCAGGATCAGAAGAGTCCCTGTATTTAGTACACTTATCCAGGCCGCCTGCTTGTGGAGCTGCCGTGGTGGGCTTATTGCATAGGCAGCTATAGGCGGATCGCCGGCCTTGTCAAACGCCTCGGTTAATTGCAAAAGCAATTCGTCGGTGTCAGCTACCCAACCCACACAAAGTTTACGCAATGTTGGTACCATTTCTAACTGGCGTGTGCTAGCAGGAGTAGGGCGAACTACAAAATTAAAGACGGGTCCCCAGCTATTTGATAGAGACATCGAATGATGTAACCGACGTTTCATGAAAAATTTACTTCAGTCTGCAAAAAATTGGAGAATTATACTTCCTCTAAAATCCGTTATGAAAATTCTAAAAAATGTAAAATTAGTTTATGGTATGTCCGCTCAAAAGACAAAATGCTAAAGCTACATTTTGATGCAAAGATCATGGCTTCATAACACTGAATAATGAATGTTAGAGAAATGAAAATCAAAACTTGGACCCCCAAAATCAGACCAACCTTATTTCACAACTGGTTTCGATACTCCATCGTGGGGGCATCATCTTCAGGCGATTCTTTACACGCTGCTGTCGTTCCTGGGGGGTCAGATAGCGGGGGATCCAATTTCGGGAGGGAAGGAAAATTTCAAAGTTTTAAAGCAATGAATGAGTTCTTTTTGGTTTAAAGTTGGTGTCTCCAAAAGGAATCACTATCTTAGTTTTGTTACTTTACGTATGTATAATGTTATATTACAGTGTATTCCTTTTCTTATCTCTGCTTTTTCTTCAGATTTTCCACAGTGGTCCTAGGCCTGGTAGCCCTCAAGTACATTACGGTCTCCTTTACAGAGACCGTGAAAAGCTCCGCGCCCATGTTCACAGTTCTGTTCAGCTGGCTGATCCTCCAGGAGCGAGTCGGCGTTCTGGTGATGCTGTCCCTTCTGCCCGTCATGGGTGGCCTGGCCCTCTCCAGTGCCTATGAGCTCAGCTTTCACCTGTTTGGCTTTCTGGCTGCTTTGGGCACAAATCTCATGGACTGGTAAGGGAATAAGTGGTTTGCTAAGTTTGTCTTTTTGTGTATTTTTCATGTTTTCCTATTCATAATATATATATATATATATATATATATATATATATATGTATATATGGTATATATATATCATAGGGGTCGCGGTAGCGACCCCTATAATATGAGTCAAAACGCCCCAATGACTGCCTTCAGAGGCGCTGCGCAGAGGCTGCGCAGATTCCTGCGCAAATCCTGCGCAAATTTTGTGCGCAAAAGAAAGTCCGTGTCGAGTTTAGTATAATTGGAAAATTTCATCCCCCTAACACTTACCGTTAAAAAGTTGCACCCGCCGGCAGTTATGCCGGCGATGTTTTTTTCCGGTGTCTCCGTTTTACCCTCGTATGTCACCATTTTGTAGCCTCTTTCACAGAATGTAGCGAAGTTCAGACACCTATTGCGGTATATCATCAATATATATAGGTTACTGACTTTCGATATATGTGGTCGCCGCCGCGCCACAGTGCGCCGCAGCGCCACAGTGGCGCCACAAAGTCGGCTCAGAACGTCGAAATGGCCAAAAGTATGCCTGGGATTAGCTTCTTTCCAGCTCTTTGTGCAAATACAAACCAGACAAGTTATATATGGTTGATAAGGACATATATCCGGATTATGACGTGAAGTCGGATTTTTGATATGTTGCACCACAGCGCCACAGTGGCCCGCCAAAGTTGGTGAATGTTGGGTCCGACTTTGAACTTAGTTTTTTCGCTTATTTTTCAAGATAGACTTCTCAAATCTTGCATAGAAAGGTTTTTTGGGACGGAGAATCGATTCCCGGTATCAGTTTTGCTGCCCGATTCACCCAATTTGCTGGGCTGGTTCCACTTGACCGTCTGAGGGGTCAGGTCGGTAACCGCTTCCGGGAGGTCCATAGTAGGCTTTACTTGGCCTCTCAAAACTTTGTCTATAGGGGTTTTCTGGTGCGCCCAGCTTATTCCCGGTCTACATTTTGCCGTCTGACCCACCCATCTTGCTGGGCTGGTTCCAATTTGCCGTCTGGAGGGTCCGGTCAGTACCGACTTCCGGGAACACCATATAGGACTGTACTTAGCCTCTCAAAACTTTGTCTATAGGGGTTTTCTGGTGCGCCCAGCTCATTCCTGGCATCTCTTTTGCCGTCGGACCCACCCATCTTGCTGAGCTGGTTCCACTTTGCCATCTGGAGCGTCAGGTAGGTGGGAGGTCATGTGGTCAAAAATGAAAATTTTCAAAAGTGGTCAAATTTGGTATCAAATGAAAGCCCTAAGCGAGCTGAGCAACTTTTGTCATAGAACTGCATGCTCAAAGTGGCTGTAGAGTGCTGTGCTGGGGTAGAGGTGGGGTCTTAGCCGATTTTGGGTCGAAAATGAAAATTTTCAAAAGTGGTCAAATTTGGTACCACATGAAAGCCACAAGTGAGCTGAGCAACTTTTGTCATAAAAGTGCATGCTCAAAGTGGCTGTAGAGTGCTGTGCTGGGGTATAGGTGGGGTCTTAGCCGATTTTGGGTCTAAAATTAAAATTTTCTAAAGTGGTCAAATTTGGTACCAAGTTAAAGAACTAAGAGGGCTGAGAAACTTTTGTCATTGAACTGCATGCTCAAAGTGGCTGTAGAGTGCTGTGGTGGGGTGGGGTGGGGACTTAGGCGATTTTGGGTCAAAACTAAAATTTTTCAAAAGTGGTCAAATGTGGTATCAAATGAAAGCCCTAAGCGAGCTGAGCAACTTTTGTCATAAAAGTGCATGCTCAAAGTGGCTATAGAGTGCTGTGCTGGGGTATGGATGGGGTCTTAGGCGATTTTGGGTCGAAAACGAAAATTATCAAAAGTTGTCAAATTTGGTATATACCAAATGAAAGCCCCAAGTAAGCTGAGCAACTTTTCTCATAAAAGTGCATTTAACTTTGAGTCTCTGAATACATGAGTTATACAAACGCTTATTAAAAATGTTATATATATCCGTCCGTCGGAGCATTGTTGACTAACAGCGGTTTAACAGTTTCCTAAGGAGAAAAGTTGACAATGTTGACCATGGTTGGGATATCCATGTAACGTCAATAACGCTACTTATTCGTCTTAACTCCTGGGTAGAAATATATCCGTTAGAATTCCGCAACGGATGCATGCATTATTGTTTTTTACGGCATGCCAATATGAGTCTATTTGGCATGCACTCATATTGGTGCGTGTACAAACTTGTCTTCTGCACTTTCGAACCTCACCAGACTCATATTAGCATTTTACATGCTTGTCTTATTCTTAATTTACAACCGACAATATTTAGCATTTTACATGTTCCATGTTGACTCATATTCCTTTCTTTGCTCTTTAGGAGCATTTTTATTTCTTGTATATATATATATATATATATATATATATATATATATATATATGTCGCAGTCTAAAAGCATTTTCCGTCTAATTGCAATTAGACGGAGAATTTCAGTCTAATTGCAATTGGGCTAGTCTAATAGCATGAGACTGAGCGAAATGCTGTTAGACTGAAAATTTTCAGTCTAATTGCAATTAGACGTACCATTGTTCGTCTAATTGCAATTGGGCGAACAGAGCCTCGTCTGATTGCATTTTGATGTAAAATGTTTTGGTCAATGTCTAAGAACAGCGCTTCACTGTAACTGTATACGGAGAAGGGCATAGAAAGTCGGAAAGATATTACGTCATTAAGAATAGCTTTGGAAACATCGTAGAATTTCTTTTCGTTTAGCAATTGAAAACGTGAAAACCTTAAAGGATTTATAAGATGCTCCAAAGGATTTTGAAAACATAGTAGAAATTATCTATATACTAGAATTTGAAGACTTTCAAATATTATTGCACAGAATATTGCAGAGAATCCCTCAAAGTAAAAAACTGGGTTAAAATAAAAAAGTAACAGTATATAACATTCTTTCAAAATGGATTTTCTTGTTAAAATTATTTCCTCCCCAGTCCTCAATGCTTGCAATCCAAATTAAAGTTCGATTGGTCAAGGTTTGAAAGTTTTAAGCTTTTGAATGTATTAAAATTAAAAGTAAATTATGTATAGATGTGTGCACTAAAGTATTCAAGTTTTCAATATCTAACGAAAAGTATTTCTACTATGTTTTTAAAGCTATTCTGAAACTGTTACCTACTTTTTTATTTTAACCCAGTTTTTTACTTTGAGGGATTCTATGCAATAATAAAAATGTTCGTGTAATATAAAAATATTGTAAAAATTGTATAAAAACTTGAGATCCAAATATTAGTTCGACTGTCAAAATATGAAAATTTTAAGCTTAGTTGTAGATAATTTCTACTATGTTTTCAAAATCCTTCGGAGCATCTTTTAAATCCTTTAAGGTTTTCACGTTTTCAATTGCTAAACGAAAAGAAATTCTACTATGTTTCCAAAGCTATTCTTAATGACGTAATATCTTTCCGACTTTCTATGCCCTTCTCCGTATACAGTTACAGTGAAGCGCTGTTCTTAGACATTAACCAAAACATTTTACATCAAAATGTAATCAGACGAGGCTCTGTTCGCCCAATTGCAATTAGACGAACAATGGTACTGAAAATTTTCAGTCTAACAGCATTTCGCTCAGTCTCATGCTATTAGACTAGCCCAATTGCAATTAGACTGAAATTCTCCGTCTAATTGCAATTAGACGGAAAATGCTTTTAGACTGCGACATATACATATTTACAACAGCATGGTGTTACATTGCGCTAAATGCTAAAAGTATATGTTATTTCCTTTAACTGAGAAACTAATTTTAGCACTGCACAGCACATGTGTCTATATGTCCCTGTGTATTCCTCTGTTTTTGTGTTGCAGTCTGCAGAATGTCTTCTCCAAACTGCTTATCAGCGGCTCAGATTATCGCTACACGTAAGACTAAGTTTTCAAAGTGATTTGTTGATACAGGTGCGTATATACCTGTGCTGCTTCTGTTAAATCTAAAGTACGTATGTACCATGTGCATGTGTATTATGTAGATAGTATATACGCCTATTATATAGATATAATATACGCCTATTATATAGGTATAATCTATTTATATAATAAGCACAAATCCCTTGGGCTTATTGCAGGAATTTTTTCTAGGAGGGCTACACATTTGGAGAGGGGGTGAAAGTTTTCAAAAAATGTGCAACACGGTTTTTTTTGGGCAAAATTGGGGGCATTTGCCCACTCGGCCAAAAGTTTGCCCACTCAAATTTAAATTTGCCCAGCAGTTTGCCCACTGAAAAATTGGACCACAGAGATAAAAGAAGTGAACATTTCTATTACGGTTTTATTGCTAATTTTCAAAAAATCTTCAATTTTTTCTGGGGGGCTGCCGCCCCCCAGACCCCCAGCAGGGGTTCCTATGTCACTGCTAAATTGTAACTTGATTAGCTTCACTTCACTTATTGTCTATTTCTAAATAGTATGTCTCCTCGAAATGTTGCAAAATTTGTATTTGTAAAAAAGATAGAATGTATTTATAGAAAAATGCAACTGCAGAAAATCGAAACTCAAACTATGACTCAAAACATGTGCACAAATATCAAAATTTGAAAAATTCGTTCAGCTTCTGGGGGGCTGCGCCCCCCAGATCCCCTGCTGTTGTTTTAATACGTATAAGAACCCTGCATTGTATAAAAACTAAGATTGCTTAAGACACAACTAAAGAAAACGACAGGAAATTCGATGGTATGGAATAAAACACGTTATTAATTAAAGCAAAGTTAAAATTAAGGTTAAAAACCGTTTAGCGAAATTTTGTAATTTTGCCCACCGATCTCTAAATTTGCCCACTCAATCCTAAGTTTGCCCACTAAAATGCCCACTGGCCGTTTTGAAAAAAAACCCTGAGTGCAAACATACAGTCTGGTATTTTGTAACGTCTACTGAAAATGATACGTAGTTTCATTGCAAAATCAGCAGACATAGTCTTCGAAATGGTTTGAGAAAATATCTATTGGTGCACCAGGGGCCAGTTCCATAAAACTTTGACTAGCATGCGAGAACTCGCAATGCAAGTGCTAGTCGTCGAGTCAAGTGTACCATAAAACTTTACGCTTGACTCGACGAAATTAACTAAGCGAGAGCGGCAACTCGACAAACTTGCAGTGCTAGTGCGAGGACTAACACTGCGAGTGCGAGTTCGGCAGAAAATAACCATAATCATGTAAAAATCGCATAAAATTAAAATCTCAATGAAACTTTGTAAAAATTGCAGACATTCGAAAAAAGATTCAAAAACGTGCGTCTCTTGATTTTGAGTCTATCTTGATAAAAAATGAAAAAGTTATCAAACTTTAGTTATCACTTCTCTAGTCAAAATAGACTAGAGAACTAGACGAATGCTAGTAGCGTACTAGCAAGGCAAGACGAAATTTTTATGGAACCCGATTAGTCCACTAGTGTTCAAACTTGTGAGAAGCTAGACTCGCAAGTCGAGTGCTAGTAGCTACTCGACTGCGAGGGTTTTATGGTACACTTGAGGCACTAGACTCGACAACTCGCATGAGTCTAGTTGTCGAGTCTAGTACTCGCAAACTTTTATGGAACCGGCCCCTGGTAAATTTTGAAAATTACTGGGATTTGTTACACACCCAGTAGGATTATGAAAGTAAGAAAGAAAGAAAGAAAATTTACTCCGTATAAGGACATGACGGATGATTAACAAACAACAACAATAACAGCATAAGCGATCGATAAAATCATGACAGTTATCCTGAACATAGTATACACAGCGTCAAAACTTGCAATATAAACACTGCCTAATGCCTAAACCTTTTTAGGAACTTTATAAGAGTTTCTTTATGTTCTATTAAACCTTTTTTAAAATCATCAACATTAATATAATGACATTACCTGAACAATGAGTGGACACAGTTGGCAGTGGTAGAATGGAGTGGCAGTGAGCCGGTCCGTAAAAATTGATCCTTTCTATCATTTCTACTGTCATCTATCAATTCGGTGCCTCGCGTGCTCGTTTTTACAGGTGTAAATTTTTAGATGCTGCATAATATCTTGCATTCATTGGCGCCTTGCTCACTTCTTGCCAACATGAGTTATGTTTTTAATTTTTAACTAAGCGCTGGTAAATAACCACGGAACAACACTACCGATTTACGTACCTTAAAAAGTGCTGTTTTTTGGAGGCAAGTTTTTTCTGACCTCAGTGCGGGATCGGGTCTTATATCGATTACCCCCCCACCACTCAAAATCCTTAAAATTTGACCAAATTTTAGCTCGTTTGATTGAGTTTTAAGGATTTTGAGTGGTGGGGGATAATCGAGATAAGACCCGCGGGATCTTTCGATCAAAATCTAATTAAATTCCTTTTCTATACGTATATTTTGTCATCTTTGTCATGTTGTTGGTTTATTTGTTTTTCAGTCCAGCCGAGCTTCAATTCTATACCTCTGTGGCCTCCATTGTTGTCCAAATTCCGGCCGCTTTCCTTGTGATGGACTTCGATCATGCCTATGCGGATCTGGCCAGTTCCAAAATGGCCGCCTCCCTCCTCATGAATGGGTGTATGTTCCATCTGCAAAGCATAACGGCCTATTCGGTGATGTCCTATATCTCACCTGTTAGTCATAGGTAAAAGTTTTGTAGTGTTTTAGGCTGGACATATCCATAGTCTCTCTTATACTCGCGTGGGTTCACTCAGTCCTGAGTAAAACTAACATATACATAGAATACTGTTGTATCAGAAAAGTTTGTCCTGTAAAATTAATTGTATGTGTAGTTGACAAAATAGACAAGTTTTCAGTTGTTGAATTTTTAGTCAATGAAAAAGATGACGTGAACTTTTTTAAAAATTCTTAAATGTTTGTCGAACTAAATGGCTTTATTATATGCTAAATTTGTTTCTCAGTAGCACTGCAGCAATTACAGGGTTGGGGTTTTTCCAGAAAAAAATTGCGTTTTCCCGATTTTTTTCCAGCAGTTACGGTTTTATCGACACCCTCAGTAGCTTCAAACCGATCCTGGAGTGCAAAAAATGAGCAATGTTAGCTTTAAAGGTATCTTACGCTACATTTTTATAAATTTTCTTGACTATTTTAGAGAACTTTCTAAACTTTTCAGAAAAGTTCAAATTTATTCGAAAAATTTTTATTTCTTCCCATAGTGTGGTTTATTTATGTGAAGGGTAAAACTTACAAACCATGTAGCCTGCCTACCTATCTACCTTATAAAGTACATTAAAAATTAAATTAAAAATTGGAAACGATTCCAAGTATTCGCTGGCTCCGCATTTTGCATACTTATGTGACATGAATTTTAGTTTTAAATATTTTTGAAAATTTTGAATTTTACACGATAGAACTCGATATTGTTTTAAAGACTCGGCTGTATACTGCGAAACATCGCTGATTAGAAACATGCTGAATGTCTTTGAAAACATAGAAACCGGTTTTTCAGAGAAACGCACAAAAACACACAAGACAACATAGGCAACAGTTCTATTAAAAATGGTTGCCCTTAAAAGGGCAGTTGGGATAAGTGATGAGTTGGCTGCTTAGCTTCACAGCTTGTTGCTTGAACTGACTAGCCGCCGAAACCGTACAGGGTTCTGCCTTGACGTTTCAGGGCGTAGACAACGTCCATAGCAGTGACCGTTTTCCGCTTGGCGTGCTCGCAGTAGGTGACCGCATCCCGGATAACATTTTCCAGAAACAATTTCAGGACCCCACGTAAAGAATTTATTCACATAAAATTACAGACAGACAATTTAACTAGTTAATAAGGGGGTTGTCTTTCCCCACAAAGTTAATTCAGTCAGTTTAAGTTCATGTTTTAAGTTCTGAGAGTTTAAGAGATTTTAATATTCTTCTGATTATGTCTTCGTCACTAATGTTCTGTTTTTTAGGTTCATAACGTCCATTCTTTGCAGTTCGCTGATTTACTCTGATTGTTCTGTTAGGTAGTTTAGGTTCATTTCCAGAATTGGTTTGGGGAATCCAATTTCTCCGATAAAAGGTCACCGTTGGCTTAACCGCAGGGTGTTGGGTTGACTTCCAGCGTTGTGGAGGAGGACTGTTAGGCCTGACGTCGTGATTCCAGCGGCATTTTCTGGAAATTGATGGATGTGCCTGCCCACAATTGACGCAGTGTGGCCTACCAAAGCACCTTACGTTCTTGTCCCGGGCTGTTGGGCAGTCACCTTTGCCACATATCAGACAGGCAGGATTGTTACGGCACTGGCTGCTGATATGCCCAATCTTCTGGCAGCGAAAGCATCGTCTGTTGTCCCTAGGTTTAGGGTGATGATTTGGTCGTTGTAGAAGCCTAGGAGGCTGGTTAGGCAATTGTAGATGCCCTCCTGATGGAAAAGGGCTCCTTAGCTTGGATTTAGGCGAGACGTTTTGTTTTGGTAGAAAACTAGCATCTGTTTTGGGAGAGCTAGGATACGCTTTCCTGCCATGTTGATGATGATTCCAAACCATACGGGATCCATGGATTGCTGCAGCAATGCACTTTTTCCGCAGTGCTTTAATTTTTGCTTTGGAGACGCCGGCCAGACTAAGGATGGAGTCATTGGCTGGGTCCCAGGTGCCAAGAGAGCCTACAAGTATAGCATCCAGAAACGGGGTGAATCCCTTTTCCTGGAGCTCCTCACATTCCGATTTGTATTTGCGGATTTTGGCCTCTCTCGCTCGTTGGAATGCTTCTGGATATGTTGCATTGACCACAGAAACGTCCATAATGTATATTTGTTTTGATGACTCATCCCGGATAACTATGTCGGGTCGGTTGATGCCGTTCGTATCCCTAATTGTCCTGTTCACCTGGATCTTACGCTTCTTATTTAGTTGAGGCACAGCTGCCACAACGATGTCCTGGATCTTATTGTGGCGGGTGGTATAGATCTGCCCAGAGAAGCGAACGCATCCATTGAGCACGTGCCCCAATGATTCCATTGAAGCATCGCACCGTCGACACATTTTATCTTTCCATGCCCGCTTATGTGAGCCAACCTCAAAGAGGTTTAATCTTGCCTTGTGGACAAAGTTGTAGTCGTCCGTGGTAAGGTGTCTTCCGCTAAAGAGGAAGAAACCTTGGTCTTGCCCAGGTTGTGCTGTAATCAGGGTTCTCCCTTGGGATTTGGACGACCGGAGCATTTGGACGTAATGGGCTCCGACTCCTCTCCGCAAGGTCCTAATTATTCCTTGCACTCCCCGGCTGTCCACTTTTATAGGGGCCGCTTCGTTGGGAATCTGTATTTTCAGTTCAAAGCTATCGTCCAGAGGGGTAGCAATGACGGTTACATATTTGTTGATATAGCTGATATCTTGACGTAAGGACACCCATTGACTGTGTCCTTTTGATTTTTTCGTCAGTTCCGTGTGCGAGTTGAGATAGTCACAGATAGTGGTTGGTGTGCTAATGTTAACTTCAGATGCAGTAGGATCGATACCTTTTACCAGTGCATCTTTGCCTTTTAGTTTAGTTGCACAAGCAGCTTCCTGCAACTGTTGCATAGCGACGCTTCGCACAGTGTTACATGGAGACCATAGTAATCTGAGACTTCTGGCGATGCGTAGGATTGAATGGTCGACGCGAGCTTCAGTTATCCCACATGCGCCATAAGACAGCGGCCCGTAAAGATACGCGTTTGATGCGGTTTCTGGCAGATTCAAAACGTTTAGCTTGATCAGCGTTCTCATAGCCAAATCAAATTGGGTCAGATCCCGTACTGTCTCGAATCGAGTGTTTTCGAGGACAAAAGACAGTCTTGGCAGAAGCTGATGCTTAATTGCAGTTAGCTTCTGCCACGGGAGAAGCGCCGACTTGCATACCTTCAAGCAATCATTTATGGTTTGGGCAATGAGATCACGGGGACTTTGGTCATTGTTGAGGCCTTCTTTGACCCCGAGGTATTTGTACGCTTCTCCTTCGGACAGAATTGGCATTGGGTCATCATTAATAGTGAAGGTATGTTCTATGGTCTTCCTATCATTAGTGAGAAGCGTTCCTGATTTTGGCGGTTTAAATATTAGTCCAGCCCAAGAGGCAACTTTTCCAGCAGAGTCAAGTTGCTTCTGGAGAGCTTCTTTCGAGTTAGCCAGGATTGCTATGTCGTCAGCATAAGCAAGGCAAGGGATATTAATAGTGTCTGTTATATTAAAACCCCTAGACTTGTTCGCTAGGAGTTTGCGCAAGATAAGTTCCAAAGTCAAGTTAAATAAAATAGGGGAACAAGGATCTCCTTGTTTGACGCCTCTTTTGATAGGGATCTTAGCGGTTTCTCCTAAGTTTGTTTTGATTTCCATAGTAGCATCGACGTAGAAGTCTCTTACGATTGCCAGAATGCTAGGTGGTAGTCCCATTCGTTCCAGCATGTACATAATTAAGGAATGTGGGACTGAACCAAAAGCGTCCTGTAGGTCCAGCCAGGCTATGGCGAGGTCGACTTTTGGTAGCTTAGCTCGATTTATAGCCGACTTTAGCAGGAAAATGTGTTCGGGAACACCCTGCATTGGAGCGAAACCTTTCTGGTACGGTTCAGATAGAAGGTTGTGCGACTTGGCCCATTTGTAGAGTCTACCTGCCCAAAGTGAAGAGTATAGACGATATATTGCCGGCTGGATACTCAGTAGCCTCCAGTTGGCAATATCCCCCTCGTCTCCCTTTTTATAAATGAGAATCGATTTGGCTTCCTTCCAGCTGGCAGGTATATATTTTATTCATGAGCCGGCAACGCTCATAAATAGCTGCCAGCAACTTCCCACCAGGATCAAGTTTCTGTAACATGTTATAGTCAACTCCATCCTTTCCAGGGGATGACCGTTTCTGGGTTTTGAGCTTACCCCAAACCTCATCTGAGGTGAAGGGCCTTGCCGCCAGAGGGTCATCCGATGGGGCAGTGGGAATCACAGACAGCAGTTTTGTAGGAGCACTGCTGAGATCCGGTTCGAAAGCGTTACCCATGGTTGTAGTAAAATGGGCCTCTATTTCGTTTATTGGGAGAGGGCAACTTTTTTCCGGATCCTGAAGGGCCTTAGATAGTCCCTTCTTCCTGCTCTGGTAATAGAGAATACGTAGTGCTCTGTTTTCAGCTGCCTGGTTATTATTCACAGCTGTGGTTGCTTGCTTCGGAGGCCGTTTTTGGGAAGAAAGTTTAGATTTATTAGACGATCTTTCCCGTTTTTTCCTTCCGTAAGCAAGGCGAGTTTGCACTGATACGCTATCACAAAAAGCAGAAAATGCCGAAAAGTCGCCGTCAGGGATCAGAGACAGTTCGTCCAACAGTTTGTCTCTGAGCAGCTCCGGCTTTTCTTTATCGGATTCTGATTTTGTTTGCGATCTCTCGTCATTTGCCGTATTAACGTTAGATTGCTGTTTCCGGGGTTTGCGATGTGAACTAGATTCACCTCTTTCTAGAGCACAAACCGCTTGGATTGTTTGTTTGATTTGTTGCCGTAGCATGGTTGCATCGGCTTCATCAAACAAAGCTGTATCTGAGTGAGCTATTGCGCGAGCAGCCAACATTACGTAAGGACCGCAGTCGTAGCTGTTAGGTTGTTGTGGTCCTTCCATAGTTGTAAGCTTAAAGCTGCTTCTGTCGATGTTAGCAGCTTCCAAAATTGTTTTTAGCATCTGCTCACTATGATTAATGTCAGGTGCTGCCAATGGACAATATACAGTAGCTTGTGACTCGGAGAAGTTCACAATTAATAACTGCCAGTGGTTACCAAATACGTGCATAGGAACAAGATAACATGATCTAGCAGTTTTATTAATAAGTGACCGAGCCATTTCTACAGCTGTTGTTCGCATGTCGCTAGTGTTGGAGCCTACTTTTTGACTTAGAAAAGTAGGCAGGCATCCGCAGTTTGCGTTGGTACCACTCAAAAAGTTAAAGTAACTGTCGATGATGCCGTCAGTTACCCAGTTTGTTGGCAGCAGAGAAGTTAAATCGGGATCATAAATGTCAATACCTGAAAATTTGCACAATCTTGAAGTAGGCATTAAAGTTTTCTGAGTAACGTCGCTTTCTTCAGACTGCTTAAGTTCCAGGGTCTCTTCCGTTAAAGAGGCTTGGGAATCAACAAATTCGGTTGTTTGCGAGTTTGCATCGATTTCGCTTTCCAGATCTTCTAATTCGCTTTCTTCGAATTGTGAAAGCAAATTTAGGCTGTCCAGGGGTAGTTGAATTTGTTGAGAACCCAAATTAATAACAGACGTAAGTTCATCCTGCTCCGAAGCGGTGGTCGGAGCTTGAGGGCGAACGGAGTCTTTTACTCGAGCAAGAGCTCTTTCAAGCTTTGCTCGATCATTTGGAATGTTCTGGGTTTCCTGGGTAGCCAGCTTGGCGTGCTGGCGCTGATGGTTAGCCAGGCCCAGAGCTGAACCACAGGAGAAATCACAAACGTTGCAGGCAAACTTCTCCTTCAAATGCATTGTCGGGTCAGTCTCGGGCACGGCCTTGAAGCACATTCTAGCATGTTCGCTTGGTTTTGTGCCTGAATCTTCATTGCAAAACAGGCACTGATAGACGATTTTGTAAGTAGCGATTCTATGCTTCTCGACAATGTGCTTAACAAGGCCGGCCCGGACTGTACTCCACGAGCCACTGAAATATTTCGCTGATTTGCAGTCAGGCAACGGACAGCGAAATTTCATAGGAGGAGGCCAAATAATAGTTACTGTCAATGGTTGGGTATTAATGTCTGCGAACGGGGGTTTTCGCTGCAGCATTGGCGAGGAAGCTGCATTCTGTGGCATTATATTGTCGAAAGGGCCTCCTCCGTATAGTATACCACGTCTTGCCGTAAAGTTATTGTCACTTTTACAGTGTTTAGTGCTGTTTATTCCATCGGCCAATAAGCAACAAGTAGGTTGCTTTTGATTGGCTGACTGAAGATCACGTTTGAGAGAGTCAGATTTGCAGCAGGCTGAGAGTTCCTGCAACAAATGGTTGCCCAGTTGGGATTTGCTGACTAGGCTAGCAGGCACTAATTTCTGACTTTTAGTGCAGCTTAGTCCTATAATCAGTTTATCCTGGCCAGAGGACCATTTCACACTTCCCAGCATCAAGCTGCTACACTTGAGACGTCTGAGAAGGTAGCTTTTTGATCTGGGAATGCGAAATGTCAATGTCCGTTTCCGGCTGTGTGGGACAGTCAGGTACCAGAAGAGGCAAGTCAGAATCCAGGACCATAGGAGAGTCAAATTCATCCGCCGATCGTATGACCACAAGTGGGCTCCTCGTGGCCAGGTTCCAGGATTCCACCTGGGACCGGTCTGATTCCAAGAAATAGTCGTCGAAGATTCGAACGGCCGAAATATGAACGCGATTTCGGCCATTGATGTCGTATAATTTGTACGAATTGGGCAGGGAATCGAAATCGACGACTTGGCTATACGGTAGCCTTGAAATAGAATTGCGTCAGCGGGCCCAGTGAGTTTTGTATTCGATTTTGCTCTGAAAGAAAAGGACATGTTATATGGGAATACTGTACTATCAAAAGCAAAGACAGAATACATATACTGACAAATTGGTTTTAGCACTGGGAGCCCGCTGACAACACGAAATTCGCCCTCAAACAAGAGCGAATGCGAAATATCGGCCAGAAAATACGCCGAAGGACTGCAATTATAGCATCGCTCGCCGAATAGAGGAAATAGGGTAATTCGTGATCCATTCGCGTAGTTGCTAAGCGTTCCGAGGTCGGTTAGGGAAAAGGCAGATTCAGTGTTCAAGTGTTCCGTAGTCGGTCCTGAAGCAGAAACTAGCACACATCCACAACACACAAGCATAACTGATACAAAATTAAGCAGTTTATGCATAGCAGTATATTGTCGAGCCGGACAGCGTTTTGAATTTTTAAGCTGCCCGGCCGAAATACACATTTCATTTTTAGGTTTCTTCATTCCATTCATTTCTGCTTCATATTTTCCATTTCCATTAATCCGTTTTAGTCCATTTCCATTATTCAGTCCCTTCTGTCCTTTTGTCAGAAAGAATGGAGCCAGGATGCAGAGCCAGAAAGCCAGAGAGACCAGTGGATTTAGATCGACAACTGCGCCTCTCGGACCTTCCGGATGCATGCACTGGGCATCCATTCTAATTGTGTAATTGTAATTATTCATTTGACAATATTCCAATAATCCAATCCAATTAATTGTTGGTTTCACAAAGTTCAGATTTTATAATAAACACTTTCAGCTTGCTTCAGGCATTGCCCAACCCTTTCCCCCCTTTACCACGTCCTGACATGTTGAAGATAGTAAGTGTGCAAAGCAAATGAAGCTGAATGGATACAAAGCTAAATTTTAGATATTAGTGGAATTTGGAGAAGGCATATTTCTTCATTAAAAAGCGTTGATGGTTCTATGGCCAATTCAGTTTCTGAAGTGCTGTGCCCCCTAAATCTCGCTGTTTTAACCCAGTTATATATAAGCTACTTCAAGCTCAAATAACCGAATTCTCGCTCTGCGGGTTCATATATCTCGGATGAAATATTTTATACCAGGTCGCATTGCTTTGCTTGTTTCTTTGCGTCAAAGTTAGTTATTTAAAGGATGAATTCTCCAAAACCTGTTCTTAAGGTGTTCTCAATTTAAACTTCAAATCTTTACGAAGCTAGATTGTAATTATACAAGAATTTAGGTCAAGTGCAGATCACGGTTTTTTGCGTAAAATACTGCGTATTTACGCAGTCGAGCTTAAAAATACGCAGTCAAAAACAAAAATACGCACCAAAATACGCAGCCGAAAAATTCGGTAGCAAGAATTTCAAGAGTGCTCTAAATTAATTTCTTGAGACAATTCAACGTAGTTTGGGCTCAGACCCCCACTTATCTCTTCTCTTCTACATTGATCCTTCCATCTGCAGTTGCTTCTAAGCACACGTATAAATATACGTATATAATACATGCGTTGTCTTTGTTTCTATTTTGATTTGACATAGCAAACTAAAATCTTATCTGTTCAAGGACTCTATTTGTAAGCTCTATTTGTATAACCAACAATTAACTTTACTATTAAATTGCTCCAGGTAAAGAATTCAAAGTTTTAAGTGCAAATTTAATCCAAAATCTAAAATTTTCTTCAACTTCTGGGGGGCTGCGCCCCCAAGACCCCCTGCGTATCTATTTCGCATCAACTATGTATTCATACTTTTATATACACCATAGTTCAATCGGCACGCAATGTAAAATGAAGCTAATACCCTTAAGGTTGATTAAAAACTCTTAAAAACTAATTAATTCGACGCTGAATGCGTTTATAGCGTTTATAACGTTGAGAAGCTATTTTTGTAATTTTACGCATTCGAAAATAAAATTACGCACTCGAAAACAAAAATACGTACGTAAAATTTACGCAAGTCCGATTTTCAAAGCGCCTTCCTGTTTCCGATTCGAGGGTCGGAAATATTAAGATAAAAATACAAAAGGAGGTACAAAACCATATTTTCTGTTTTATAATAGCGTATTTACTGTGATCAAGAAGACGAAGCTTGAAATGCGTCCGCATTTGCATTTTATATGGCGTTTTGTTAAAATTCTCTTTGCTTAGAAACGTATGTAAATGTTTTAAACCTTGTGTGGCTGTTCAAAATGGAAAAAATTTAATTTTCTGCTCAGTAACGTTATTATTTTATGTCTGAAAATTCCTTTTATTTCCTATTTTTTGTCAGACAAATTCCTTTTTTTCCTTTTTTTCGGGTGCAAAATTCCTTTTTTATTTCCTTTTTTATGAGAAAGGTCGCGCGGCAGCCCTGGAAATAGAATACTGTTGTATCAGAACGGTTTGTCCTGTAGAATTAAGTGTATGTGTGGTGTTAGTTGACAAAATAGACACGTTTTCAATTGTTGACTTAGAATTTTTTGTTAATGAAAAACGATTATTTACTTGTGCGGTTTTCCTAAAAATTCTTAATGTTTGTCGAACTAAATGATGCTTAATTCAGATGCTAAATTTGTTTCTCAGTAACGCTGCAGAAACTAAACTGCAGCAATTACAGTGTTGGGGGTTTTCCGAAAAAATTATTGCGTCTTCCTCGGTTTTTTCCAGCATTTTACGTTTTTTTCGATAGCCTTAGTAGCTTCAAATTGATCCTGAAATGCTAAAAATGATCACTGTTAACGAACTAAAGGTAATTTAGTAAAATTTAATTAAAAGGTAGTTTAAGCTTAACTTATGTGAAGGGTAAACTTACAAACCATTTTTCGAGAAAAACGATTCTGCGGTATGGGTAATTCTGAGCTCCTATAATATTTGTCTATTACATTAAAAAGTAAATTAAAAATTGGAAAAAATTCCATGTATCTGGTCGTTTTGTAGCGGTTCCCCCTTCGCAGCCCCACCCCTCATTTTTTGTGCCCCCACTCACCAGGTGCCCAGGAAATTCCAAATTGTAAGGATTTTTGGACAAAATTTGAAATATTAATTCGCCCGAATTTTTCGGTCAAAAATAGCCTATTTTGGTACGCGAGCACTTTTTTGCATAGTTTAGCAGTATGTTTTTACTGCATTTTTGGCAACTTTAGGCCACTTTGAATTCCCACTTCCCCGCTTTTTCGCCTAGTTCCGCTCGTCTTTAGTTAGCATACTTGATGTCTGATATGACGGTTCTAAACAATTTGAATTTTGGTTTATAATTTGGCTTTTCAATATTTTTGAAACTTACTGTAGCGCAAATTTACGCGATACAACTCAAATTTAAAGAGTCTCACTTTTTGGAAACATCGCAGATTAGAAACATGCTTTTTGAAGACATGGAAACCTATTGTCAGAGAAACACACAAAAGACAACATGGGCAGCAGTTCTATTAAAAATGGTTGCCCTTAAAAGGGCAGTTGGGATAAGTGATGAGTTGGCTGCTTAGCTTCACAGCTTGTTGCTTGAACTGACTAGCCGCCGAAACCGTACAGGGTTCTGCCTTGACGTTTCAGGGCATAGACAACGTCCATAGCAGTGACCGTTTTCCGCTTGGCGTGTTCACAGTAGGTGACCGCATCCCGGATAACATTTTCCAGAAACAATTTCAGGACCCCTCGCACCTCCTCATAGATTAGACCCGAAATTCGTTTGACCCCACCCCGCCGGGCCAGACGCCTAATGGCCGGTTTGGTGATACCCTGGATATTATCCCGGAGGACCTTACGGTGCCGTTTAGCGCCCCCCTTGCCCAACCCTTTCCCCCCTTTACCACGTCCGGACATGTTAAAGATAGACTGCGAATGAATGAATGAATGAAAGCGAATGAAGCTGATTGGTTGCTCTGCTGAGAGCAGTTGACTCTGATATGTGCCTGTGCACTACGCAGAGTTCGCGATTTGATTGGCTGCTGGCAAAGCAGTTGTGAATGGCTGTTGCAGGCTTGTGTGAATTTTCTAGTTGTGACTGACTAAAAGGGGTTACATTGAGTTGTCGCTATCTTTCTTTTCGAAGGTGTTTGATTTTGTCCTATTCGGTCTACGCTGATGAAAACCGGTTTTGATGGCAAATTTCTTTAGTGAATGTCATATAAAATTCTCATGCTGGAAAATGAGCGCGTAATTTGGAATGTTGAGAGAAATTTGCAGCTGTCACTTTACCAATCACTACAATTACGAATGTATGGTTTGGAGGTTTATTTTTTAATGAATTTTTTAGAATTTCGCAAGTTGGTCGAAGTCGTTTTGCCATTTTTTAAACTTTTTTCTTGAAAAATGGTCCTGCAAATTGTTCTAAACTTTGTCATTTCCTGTGTAAAAATTTAAATTTCCAAATTTGTTCCGCTTATTTATTTAGGGAAAAGTCCGGGGCAAAACTGAGTACAATACAAATTTTTCTACAACATTTTTTCTAGGAAATATACTTTTTCACTTTTCCCTGCCTTTTGTCTACTTTTTCCTAGAGCTTACCAATTTCCTTGCAAAAATGCTGAACGGCAGCAAGAGAAAGGGCTTTCTCGGGCAAAAATTTTAATTTTTTAATTTTCACGAATTAGCGTGTTCTTCGGATTTTCTTGTAATTTTCCTAATGTAATGTAATTTTGATTTAATTGTAATTTTTCTTTTGTTATGACCCTATCATATTATCTCTGCTGTTATATATGCCTTCATGGCTTATGCTTCTTCACTATTACACAAGGAAATTTTTGGGATGTGGGTGAATTTTCGAAATTGACAGAGCGAATGTAAATTTATTACTTGAAAGATGTTACAGGAAACGTTGTCGACATCATCTGTCTGTATCCTGCAAAATGCTGGTATATATAGGGATGCACCGGGACCTGACCCCGGCCCCGGCAGTCAGGCCCCGGTGATCAGGTCCCGGTCCCGATCGGGGCCAAAAATTAGCAAAGGTTTGTAAGTTTATTTTTGGACCAAAATTTTGAAGTTTCGAAAGTCAGCAAGTGTTACAAATAGTTTGTTGTCCAACCGATTTGAGTGAAAACAACGATAGTAATGTTTGTATATATCAGAAATTATTGCAAAATCTGAATTTTCAAAACAATTTTTGAAGATTATCGATGTGGACCCCCGATTTCCAGGCCCCGGTGCATCTCTAGTGATATATTTGTTATTTTCATTGTTTGTTTGTTTGTTTCCAGTGTGGCCAACACGGCGAAACGTGCCATCCTGATCTGGCTCAGTGTGATCATTTTCGGGAACGAAGTGACCTTCTTTGGCGCCGCTGGCACGGCCACAGTCATCGTGGGTGTGGTCCTGTACAACAAGGCCAGAGACTTTGAGTCCAAACGGAACTGTCGGCTGCAGGATGTGCTGCTGAAGCGACCGCCGCATTCTACAGTTTGATGATCCACTGCATACTGTAGATATACAGTATTCAACTTATGATGGTTAAGGAAATATTCTGCTAACTCATGTTGTATGTACGCATGTGTGGAACAGTAGTGTTTTAGGTTATAAATGGTTTTCGGGCGAATTCGAATTTAAATATGACGAGACTGAATGTTTGAATCTGGGATCTTTATATTCTGAATATGAAACATTTTTATGTTAGTTTAATCTAAAGAGTAAAAACATTTATTTTGGAAGACATGTTTTATGTAGAGGCATCCTTTTTTTGATTGGCCTGGTTGTTTTGGTTTGGGAATCTGACATGGTGTAGTTTTGGGATCTTTTCAGGAAAGTCCCCCCATGCCCACGTTTCGCAAAACTTGACCAAATGATCTGAAATTTGGTATGGTAATCAGAGTGCAAATATCGCAAAATTTTTCGAGGGAACTTAGATTTTTTAGATTCGTAAGGGGGGACCAAGGCGAAACGAAATTTTTTGTCTTTTTCGATTTTGCTGAAAACTATCGTACAGGGGTTTTCGAAGTCGCAGAATACGAATATAAAGTCCGTCTTTCGGTTCAGCTTTTCATTAGCTCAGTATACGCTTATGATTAGCTTAAAACTTCAGTTTATACAGTACTAACAAAATGCTGAGCCGGAAAACGGACGTCATATTCGTGTTCTGCGACCTCGAACTCGAAAGCCCCCATACGATAGTTTTCAGCAAGATCGATGACAAAAAATCTTCGGTTCTTGCTGTCTCGTGTTCTTACTTTGCTCTGGTTTTTTGCTATTGTAATCAGGTGATCATGTAAAGGGACAATCCAATACTCTGCTTGCTTTTTATTTTGCATTTACATAATTGGTTGTACATTTCTTTATCGGGTATTGTAGGGTTAGTATGTCCTGAGTTCGTGGCCCCTTTGATCTTGATTCCGTTCTTGTGATCATGTTTAGATCCGTGCTCTAAGTTGTCAAGGGTAGCTTTGTGCACTGTTGTAATACGAACCGCACTTTATTATACGATCTATGTGATTTGATCTTGTCATAGCTTTCTGTAATCGTGTAGCTTAATGTGGTCGTGCTGTCGATAGATATTTATGTCTGTGGCTGTGATATTCAATATTATTGTACTTTTATGGTTGGACTTATAGTTTAAAATTTGCACAATTATACGGTAATTTAAAGTCAACCTCGTTTATAAATGGTAGGCAAGATGGTAATCGGCTGTTAAATTTTTAATTAAGTTGAATTTTACGTGTTTGTATCGATAATTAGGCTTTGTTTAGGAATAAAGTGAAATTTTGCATTTATTTTGTTACATATACTGATATACTACGGTCATACTCAGATTCATTTTATCTGAAATTTCGTTTTTGTTGTAAAATTGTATACGACTTTGCACCGTTTCATTTGATTTTTTCTTATTTGTCGTAAATTTGTGTTGTATACCTGTTAATTTGTCGCTTTTGACCAACATGATTGTGATCTTGAATTTATTGTGTTTGTTTTGCTACGTATTTGTCTTGGTTCAGTAATTTTTTTCTGATTAAATGGAATGGTTTTTGCTGGTATTAGGCTTCAGAACATTTTGTCTTACTGTACGTTCTTTGAGTCAGGGGACAGGGATGTCTATTGCCAAGTTCCTTAGATGTGTAATTGGGGATAGGCTACTATAGTCTTAGAGCCATTTCTGACGGGCTTATTTTCTCAAGAATCAAAAGCCATTCTTTTCTTTTATGGCGGTAGTTCCAGTAGTTAGGAGGACTAGGGATTGATAGCCGGGATTATGGAATCGATGTTGTCCTGACTCCTAGAATTTTGCAAAACTGACAGCATTTTTCTGTGCTATTTCATGCTACCGGTTTCTGTTCTAGCTAGCGGTAGGGCTTGAGCCCGGCCGGCCCCGTCGAACCCTGCGGCCGGCTAAAGCAACCCGGCCAGAGTTGACGAATGGGATTTTTTTCGAAGGGTCATCCTTTCCCACTTGTTTACTGAAAATCCAAAATAATCCCATGTTATTCCACATTGGCTGAAACTCGAATGCAAACTCAGGCCAGTATTTATAAGTTCATAATTGCTTCATTTAACGAATTATGTAAATGTAGGTATAAATTAGAATTTATCTTTGAATTTTCTCTGATTCGCCTTCATTTGATCCCTCTTCGCAGAAAATTCTGAAATCTAATACGCAAATAAATGTGAAGGAAACACGATCAAAAACATTGGTATAACCAAGAGTACATAATAACTAAGAGTGTGACAAGCGTCACACTCTTAGTTATCAAGCAGAAAACATCATCTGCACAATAACGGCCTACCCCCCCCCCCCCCAACTGAGTACCTGGTGACCCCCCCCACAACTGAGTACCAGGTACACAATTGTGTACGAGCACTCGCTTGTATGTTTACATGTTGAAGCTCAAAAGTGGCCAGCTGCTGATAGAATGTTTTTGGCTTCAACATGTAAACATACAAGCGAGTGCTCGTACACAATTGTGTACCTGGTACTCAGTTGTGGGGGGGGGGTCACCAGGTACTCAGTTGTGGGGGGGGGTAGGCCGTTATTGTGCAGATGATGTTTTCTGCTTGATAACTAAGAGTGTGACGCTTGTCACACTCTTAGTTATTATGTACTCTTGGTATAACACAGTAGTGATCAGGTGCAGCCTTTTCCCATTGAACGCTTCTGCCTTCTATAACTGCGACCTTACTAAAAAATTATGCATAAACACTCTAAATAAGGAAGAATTCACGACATTAATGTAGCGGGGCTATGTAGTATCTGTTCGTAACGTACTAACACCGTTACCACCACACCCTATTCCAGCGGATGCGGAGACCGTAGCACAGATGAATAACGAACCGATCACAGGAAACGGTCGGGACAGCCTCGCCAGGGCCAGACAATACACGCAGTAAATAGTTCTACCTTTAAGGAGAGAGATGACTCTCCACTCCATTTAGACTGACTCAAGTAGAAACTACCTACCTAGCAAAAGTGAAAATACAAGCCTTTCATGAAGTGAAAGTGAAAATTTCTGATGATAACCTTCAATTACAGCGGATCGGTGAAATCTTTCCCCCCGGAAATATTTCACTGGTGATATTTTCCGGGGGGGGGGGAGAGGGATTTCACCGGTGATATTTTTCCGGGCGGAAAATTTCACCAGTGAAAATTTTGCGGGGGGGGGGAATTTCACCGTGTCACTGGCCACAACACTGGAGCTATCTGGGAATAGGAGAGTTTTGTTCCGACTACTTGTCTGGGGGCCAGGGTTTTTTTTTGCGTCCAGAAGTGCGTCTGGACGCAAAGTTTCTTATCTTGACGCAACGAAATTTTAACGGGACGCAAGCTAGACGCAACACTATTTCGGGAGAAAATTCACTTTTGTAAAAGTGAAAACGTTAAATGTTTCCAGTACCAATTTTTCCATATTTTCCAAAAATTTTCTCAGTTTCTGGGGGGCTCCGCCCCCCAGACCCCCTTGTGTTTTCCACTATGTCATCGAATGCCAACGCTTTGTAAAGTGTCAGTACTTGTTGAGTTATTAGTTGAGTTATCTACCTGTATCGATACATTACAGGTCAAAGCCCATTATTAATAAAATTTGTAGCCGTAGCCGATTATCCAAATTTTTGGGATCCTGTAATGTAATGAGGTTCATACAATCGCATTTTTAAAGTCTAAATTTTGTTCTTGACTGGATTTTCAAAACATTTTCAACTTCTGGGGGTTAATCCCTTAATTACCAAAAGTCAACCAAATTTGTAGAGTATCCAATTTTTGGTTTGGTTCATTTAAAGCATTCTAGCGCAGTCATCGAAAAACGTTTGTCCTGAAGAAATTCAGGCATTAAAGGGTTAATCAATCGTATTCGTAACCAACGTTAATATTTCACTGTTTTTGCCTTTGATTAATACTGCACTACGCATCGCATGCACGCTCTTTGTTTATTGATACTGACTTCTCAAAATGAAAACAACTCAAAATTCTATAACTTACAAATGTAATTTACACAAAAAATGCATTAGGTATTTTAGCTAAATGTAGCTGATGACAAATTAATCTCTTTAATCATTTTCATTACGGATTTATCCGTAATTTCAAAAATTTCTCCAACTTCTCGGGGGCTCCGCCCCCCAGACCCCCCGCTGCTTGTTTGCCATAATGTTTTCGGAATTCATTAGTTCTCAGAGTTTTCGAAACAAGATTACTGCCGTTGTTCTCAATGATATTAATTTTATAGCTATTTAACTAATTCTTAATTAGTTTAACTATAACGTCAAAACATCTGAATAATGTGTGTCAATAATATCAAAAATTGGTCATGATATGTGTTAGATACAACAGATGCGAATTAAATCGTTTTGAACATTTGCATTACGGATTTTTCCGTAATCGCAAAAAATTTTCTCAACTTCTGGGGGGCTCCGCCCCCCAGACCCCCCGTCGTGTATATAGGGCATATTTCACATATTTTATAATCGTGCATTACTGTTCAGTAGCATCACCGTTCTAAGTACTTTTTCAGACGATTAAATTATGTTTCACTAAAGAAATATTCTGCATTTTTATAAAGAATACAATTTTTGCATATAAAACACGCTAAAACAATAATTAACCTGGACGCAAAATTTCTTAACGGGACGCAACTTAAAATTAGCTGGACGCAAGGTTGACGCAAATCCGAAAACCAAAAAAAAAACCCTGCTGGGGGCACCTTCTTCCTCCTATGCAAAATATTTCCCTCCCTTTCTTGTAGCGCAGCTCATGATTTATAAGGAAAGTTAGTGTTAGCTTCGCACACTTGACTTAGGAGACTCCTTTTAAGTTTTGTTAATGTCATTTTGAAAGCACCCTAAACATTCAAGAGAGTCTTGTGGTAAAGACTTTGAAGAACTAATATATGGTTTTTACCCCTTTTTACTTTTTGATTAATTTGTTTTACTTTATTGTTTTATTGCTTGATTTAGGATTGGCACAGTCACCATGAATATACTGCAACTTCCTCAGGATATGCTTCTGAATATTCTTTCCTACATTCCGTGGCGGCAACGCATTCCTCTTGAAGGATCACTTTGTAGAGATTTCGATCGGATAATCCTTAAATCCTATTTTGAGGTGGATGAATTGATGATTGGATTGGAAGAGTCCTACTATGGACCCATCAAAATGGATCAACTCGTCAGATGGGCTGTGTCTAGATTCTTGAATCTATCAAAACTTCACCTATCATCTCCAGTCAGCTCGGAATCCGTGGATCTAGTCAATCACAGGCTGCCTAATTTGCATACTCTCATTCTTACTTTAGGCAAGAGTGCATACGTAATATAAGAGTGTGCCACTAGGCACACTCTATGTTATCAGAGCAAAAACTGTGACGCTAACGGTCCAACCCCCCCCTGCAAATTAGACCCATCACTTCAAAGAATTTTGTGCGCTATGTTTGTGCTCTGAACCTCGAAGCAGGCACAAAATTCGCGTACGCACTGCTTGTGTTTTCGAGCTTAAGCACATAAACATAGAGCGAGTGAGCGTACCCCCGTTTCGACTAGGTACTGATTTGCGGGGGGGGGGGGTCACTGGAGTCCGTCAGCAAGCAGAGCATAGTTTTTTCTCTGATAACATAGAGTGTGCCTAGTGGCACACTCTTATATTATGTACTCTTGCTTTAGGTAAAACCGTTCTGCCCTCCTGGGACACGATCCCTTCGTTACCTTCCGGTTTAGCCGATCTCAGATTGAGGGCTGATGAAACTGCGAATTTGTCTGATCAGTTTTGGGATAATCTCTATCGCATTTGTCCAAATCTAATCCAGCTGTCAGTCTGCCGCCAACGTGCTTGTTCCTAGATTGGCAAAGTTTTGGCTGATACCGGCTCCTAATCTGAAACGTCTAGAGATCAAATGCTCATTTGATAAACTCGAATTTTGGCCTACAGCTTCTTCTGTCCACTTTTCGCTTTCAGTACTCCATCTGAACGAGATAACTTTGACTGTATCCGAGTTGACCCAATTAAGTCAACTTTGCCCAGAATTGGAAAATTTATCGTTTAACGGGATTCTTGATGTTTTTCCTAAGGTTGGTGGCAACTTTGAGTCGCTTAGTTTGTTTCCTCGATTGAAGATACTGTCGTTTGTGGATCTAAGAAAGGATGATCCTTGGCAGATCCTAACCACAGGCGATAATCTGGAATCCATTAGGCTAAAGGGCATGGAACCGTTGGTTCTGGACATCGACAGTTTGCTGACCGTTGCTTCCTGCAATCGAAATTTGGGGAAATTGGATTTGTTTGTGTGCATTTCTGACCAAAATTTCATCCGACTTTTGGCCATCCCG